>PVKC010005168.1:0-33828 GCA_004027635.1 Crocidura indochinensis | reverse complement strand
AGGTTTTCCAGTTCCCTCATTCCTTCACATGATTAGGGTAGTTCTCTGTGTAGTTGTTTCTATAACTGTACTCATCACTCTTTGTGGTGACCTTCATGAAGTGAGCTGGAAGTTCCAGCCCTCCTCCCATTGTCTCTGAAGATCAGTGCAAAAATAACTTTTATTTTTCTCAGAACCCATAGATGAGTGAGACTATTCTGCGTCTCTCTCTTTCCCTCTGACTTATTTCACTCAGCATTTATGTATATAAATTTATAAAATTTTTGTATTACTATCTCAATTAGATAAGAACTTGTTTGCACACACAAGACTTCCCATTTTAATATACAAAAGGAAACAATGCCACATGGTACTATTGGTGCATATGGGGGTAAAAATAAGCTATACAATCCCAATAACTTGGTTCTAACATGAACTTAGAACTTTAGAGAAACTTATTTACTATAATTCCCTACTAAATAGATTCTAAAAAATGGGGAAATTGCCACTACATAAGAAGATAGTCAGTAGGGGTTAAGCCTATTAAGAAAATACATCCCCTTTAAGCCTTTTGAAATAGTCTTGGGGGGGTTGGTGGGAATAAAATCAGGAGCACAGCTTGTGATTTGGTCTTGTAAAATCTATAAATAGGGCTCCCAGAAGCCACATATCAGGAAATGTCCTAAAACTTGGGGCTTCCTAGAAACCAAATCTGGTAGTGAGCAATAGTCTACAACAAACAGAGTTCGTGGGTAGGGGGAAGAGCCACAAAGAGCAAGAGCAAATCAGCAGCAGCAGCAGTGGCAACTTCTTGAGTTGAGAATCTTTCTTTTGACTTTGGGAGTTGGTTGGCAGTTGTCTGGGTGGGGAATGTTCCATTTCCTGAGGAATTAAGTATTGATGGTGAAAAGGGTTAAATGGAGGGAAATAACAGTTGGGGGTGAGAGGGTGATGTGTTAGAAAAGAATTTTTAGGGGCCTGGGAGATAGCATGGAGGTAAGGCATTTGCCTTTCATGCAAAAGGTCATCAGTTCGAATCCCGGTGCCCCATATGGTCCCCCGTGCCTGCCAGGAGCAATTTCTGAGCATGGAGCCAGGAGTAACCCCTGAGCACTGCCGGGTGTGACCCAAAAACCAAAAACCAAAAAAAAAAAAAAAAAAAAAGAAAAGAATTTTTAAGGTAGTAAAAAAAGTGAGGGAAGGAGAGGTTATATAATGGGGGGATAGATAGTATATTATATAGACCAACATTTTGTATAGTACAGATGGACGTTAAACAGACATGAGGTGGCCAACACATACACTCAAGAGAGCACACATAGACAGACACTGAGGATTGATCCATGAGTTACAGTTGAAAAGCTGACCCAGGTGAAATGGGACAGAATGCTTAAAAAATATAAAGCTTGGAAGTCAGATGGAAAGGTTTTTTATTTTCTAGGCCAATTATGATTGGTGAGAATAAACTTCACTGAATAAAAGCTTTGTGGGTTAGATAGTGTATATAGCATTCTTGAAGACAATACAAATCCAAGAAGCAAAAAGAGTGTCAAACAAAATAGACCCTAATAGAACAATACCAAAACATTTAGTAAATACAAATGACAAAAACAAAACAACAACAACAAAAAAAAAAAAAAAAAACAAAGAGAGAGATTGGCACTTGAAAGCAGTTAGGGAGAAAAAAAATCAAGTATAAAGGAAACAACATAAGAATCAAACAACATCTTCCATTTGAAACAATCCAGGCAAGAAAAAAAATGGAATGACATATTCAAACTATTGAAAGAAACTTTCAACCTAGAGTCCATTACCCAGCAAAACTCTCATTTATGCAGAAGGAAGGGTTAGAAACATTCTCAGATGAAAAAGAACTCACAATTTTTTCACTAACCAAACAGACTTTAACTGAGTTACTCAAAGAACAATTACACAAACCAAATCCCCAATTGTAACAAGAACAACCCTACAAAATATAACAATACAACAGCCCTCTTTGTCAATAGTTTCCTTAAATATCAATGGATTGAACTTTCCCATCAAGAACAGATACAGCTGTTTAGACTGAGCAGGTGTCCAATCAACTGCTCTTTATAGATGTCTATAATAATGTTCTAATGCTTTATTCACAGAAACGGATGCAGAATGCATTTGGAAGCCATGGACTCCTACTATAGTAGTTTTAATGTTTTGATTTTACTGTGTCCATAATAAATCCTTGATCTTTTTGTTCACAGTGCTGCTTGTAGATATAGGTTGGTCACTCATACTCTATTAGACTCAGAAGACACAGCTCATTATGATAATATCATGAAAAAATTCTAATCGATTCATTTTCCACTTGATTATCCTTGCTAGTATTATCCAATGTTTATGTCCAAAGATAGCAATGGAATATGCGACTGTATACGATGAACTCCTGCTACAGACCTCATTTATTGAATATGTTATTATAATCTGTTGTCAATTGTAGGTAATTTACCATTATACCATAAAGCTCATGATTTTAGATTGTGTTTCGGAAAGGAACCTGGATGCTCAAGACCCACTACACAATATTTCACGGTATGGACTCCTCTCATAGTACTCATTACTATAATCACTTATTTTTCTAAAATGGCCTTTTAATTTCTGATTGATCTTTTTTTTTTGGTTTTTGGTTTTTGGGCCACACCTGGTGACGCTCAGGGGTTACTCCTGGCTATGCGCTCAGAAGTCACTTCTGACTTGGGAGACCATATGGGAACCGGGGGATCGAACCGTGGTCCATCCTAGGCTAGCGCAGGCAAGGCAAAGGCACCTTACCTCCAGTGCCACCGTCCGGCCCCATCTATTGTACTCATTCCAACACATTGTAGTGGTTTCAGGTTTTTTTTTTCCCTTGGGCCATACTCGGTTTTGTTCTTGACTTACTCCTGGTTCTGTGTTGATCTTTTAATCAAACTTTGATTTTTATTCATTTTTTATTTTAGTTATCTTCTATTAATCTCATTTTAGTGAGTACTATTTGGATTGTTGCTTTGAATTCTTCATATGGCTTGCAGAGCTCTATTGAAGTTCTTAAAAGGATCTTGTTTTGGTCTACTGATAAGAATGAAGTTTTGCCTCTCTGATATGTCTGCTGTTCTTTAAGGGCTTAGATAGGCTAGGAGTATGTGTTCAAGTGAGCCTGGCAATGAATAGGGAATTCAGATTCTGATTTTCAGGTACTATTTCTTGATTTGAGTTTAAAAAGTCTGGGCTGTGATTAAGAGATTATAGCTGTGTGTACCTAATACTTGCTATAATATCAAAATTGAGAGGGGTTGAGTGATGATAGGGTTTGAGTGTATACAAATCTGAATGGATGTATATGCCAAGTTTGAACAGACTTTATTAATAATCAAGAGTTTGGGGCTGTGAGTACCTGGTGATACCTGTGTGCCAAATTAAAATGGGCCTAGTCAACAAGTAGAAGTGTCAAGTTCATAGTCATGAATAAACAAGATTAACTGAACACTATGTTTGAGACCCTGGGTAATAAATTAAATATTGAGCTTATTTTTCGTAGAAGTACCTGTGGGTCAAGTTTGAGCATGGCTGGATGGCAATAAGGGATACAAGATCATCAGTGTCTAGAAGTTATTATTATTAATTATGAATAACATCATTTTGCCATAGTTTTGTAGATTTGGGTGATGACTAGAAAATATGTGTTGGGAAAATTTTAGAAACAGGCGGGGACCTTATTCCTATATGGTAGTAGCACACATTGTGCAAGCAGAATCTGATTTGTTCATTTGGCAAGTGAGTACAACAGGCAGTTGTGACCTGACTATTTTTGGGAAGTCCCTGGGTGCTTTCTGTCTTTGCACATGTGTACCTTGTATTCCAGCATCAAATATACAAGGGGAAATAATATTTTAGGAACAACTTTATACCCTTTTTGGTGTTTCTGGTGTTGTTATTGTTTCAGTGATTGTGATTGTATTTACTTAGATGCAGCACTCATGTTTTTGTCCTTAATTCTCACCATGCTGCCAGGATTGTACTCTGTACTTAGGGGTGATGACAGGGATCAAATTTATGTCTTATACTTAAAAAGCCGACACTCTACAACTGAGCTGTCCTGGGATCCTTCAAAGGAAAGAGGGTTATTTTAATTTTTGGTGCAAGGAATTAAGCCTAGGAATTTACATATGCAAAGAAAGTGCTCTGTTGGGGCCCGGGAGATAGCATGGAGGTAAGGCGTTTGCCTTTCATGCAAAAGGTCATCGGTTTGAATCCCGGTGCCCCATATGGTCCCCCGTGCCTGCCAGGAGCGATTTCTGAGCATGGAGCCAGGAGTAACCCCTGAGCACTGCCGGGTGTGACCCAAAAACAAAAAACAAAAAACAAGCAAACAAACAAAAAAAAGAAAGTGCTCTGTTGCTGGGCTGTTACAATGAAACATTTACAGTACAGGTGAAAAATGTTGCCACAATGTACATTTACTTTTTATTAATGTATGAAAGCATCTAAAAGCCTCAAATATAGAAGGATTCAGAAATATGAATGATTTCTGAAATTTTTTCTAGCTATGTTATCTGAAAGCCTCTGAAATGAGAAAACACATTTTGGGAAGCTTAATCATGTATTTTAAAATTTCATGTCAAATTATCAAAGGCTGATGACAAGTCAGGGAAAAAACAAGGGATGTCTTTAAATTACATAGTGAGAAATAAAAAAAATGTACCATTTCTACTTGTAGAAAGCAAACTGAGCATTGGTGTAAGGAAATGGAGAAAAAAGAATCTAGACTTTGTTCTGAGATAATAGATGGGGGGATGAAAGCTGTAGAGCAGAGCATTAAATATTTATGCTTAAAGAACAGTTTAAATAAGGACATATAGTCTGTTTTGCCCTTGAGAAAGTTTAGCAAGGACTATTTTTCTTCAGACAAATAATGGCAACAAAAAAAAAATTCCAGAGAGGAATTTTTTGCTTAATAAGTTGAATAGGGATTTTGGGGGAATCTAGACCCACAGTGTATGTGTGCCATCATCCTGGTGTAAGGCTCTTCACAATTTACTTTTGAGATGGGCCATGAATGAAATGTTCTCACCTCTGAACCCTAAATGGAAGCCTGTGAAGTGCCACCTTTTACTATTAGTCATAGCTGGGAAAGTTCTTGTGAGAGAGAAAAAAATGAAAGATAATCATAAACAACAACAATAAAAACTGACCCCCGAAGAAAGAAGCCTAGGAGTAGAAAATAGTTTAAAAAAGAGCAATGGTAGCAAATCTACTGTCCTCAAGAATTAAAAAAAGAAAGACAGCACTTGTCCCATAAAAGGAGAACAAGATATAAACTACAAAGCATAGGGAAAAATATTTGGAAAACAATAGAGACTTTGTGCTCAGACAAAATATCTTTTCCAGTATAATTGGGAGAAAAAGTTCAGTAAATCTTATCTAATGTAGACCAATAAGAAAAGAGAAAAAGATAAAGTTCAATTGAGGTAAGGACTTAAAAGTGTTCAGTAGATAGAATTCAGCAAAAATGAGGCCATCGGTGAACTTGCCAAAAATTGTTTCAGGGGAATCATAAAGTGAACACAGCATCAATATCCAGATGATGTGATTTGGCTTTGCTGGCAAAAGAAGAATGGTTCAGTGGTTCAAAATTAGTGAACAAGTACCTTCTGTCTCATCCTAAATATATGATTTAACTCACCAGTATAATCTGATGACAGTCGTCTTGATTTCAAGGTTTTGATTGTATAGTGTACTGCATTTGTTACATCTGATATGGGGGTAGTTTGGACCAACACTTTCCAGATTAATGATCTATTTTTTTGGAACCTAGGCTATCAAAATACTAGGAATTGTAATGCTACTGTTGTGTTTATTTGTTAATTTGTGGGCTCTTTAGAAAATACTTTATATTAGTTTATTATCCTCTCATAATTTGGTGTTAATTTCTTTTATTAACAATTAGATAATTTTCTGGAGTGCTTTTTTTTTTTTTTGGTTTTTGGGCCACACCCAGTGACGCTCAGGGGTTACTCCTGGCTATTCGCTCAGAAGTCGCTCCTGGCAGGCATGGGGAATCATATGGGGAACTGGGGGATCGAACCGCGGTCGGTCCTAGGTTTGCGCAGGCACCTTATCTCCAGCGCCACCGCCCGGCCCCCAAAACAAGATTTTTTTTTGTTTTGTTTTTTGGGTCACACCCAGGAGTGCTCAGGGGTTACTCCTAGCTCCATCCTCAGAAATTGCTCCTGGCAGGCACGGGGGACCATATGGGGCACCGGGATTCGAACCGATGACCTTTTGCATGAAAGGCAAACACCTTACCTCCATGCTATCTCCCAGGCCCTCTGGAGTGCTTTTTAACAAATAAACTCAAGTAAATAAGAAAAGTAAATGAAGTTTATGTAACAAGAAAAATAATCAAACTAAATTTCTTAAAGATTTCTATTAGGTATTTATTGATACTAAAGTACTACATTGCCATTTTTACCCCCTAAGAAAAGGAATAGCTTTCTCTATTACTATTTTTATTAGATTTTCAAGTGTTTCAAGCTTGCCACCCAGACAAAAACTATGTTGAAGCACATTGTTTAACTACAAATAAAGGATTTCCAAGTCTGCACTGCTCTTTAACTTTGCACCATTGGCAGAAAGCAAAATGATAATAGGTAATAGCTAAAAAGTCACTTTTTATATAGCAAGTAAGCTGGAGACTTTTAGTTCTGCAAATTAAGTTAAAATGAATGGCTATCAAACTGTACATTGGGTGACAGGAAGTTTATAAATGTTCTGTCTCCTGAGGTGTTCCAGTAATAGTAAGTTTGGGCAGCATGAGCCTTTTTTTTTCTAAAGTCTCACTGGAAAGACCAGCAGTCTCTAGAGAGGTTGGTTAATAAATCAGCTACCTGAGTGGTGAAATTGAAATAGAGATGGTAGGGGAATACAAGAAGACTTTGAAAGAGAAAAACGTTAATTTATCCAATTCAACGTTTCTCCTACCAGGGTGATATTCGAGGCTGCCTCACACCCTGTCTTAAGGTTTACCTGATTTCAATTTATATGACTACCTTACAAATAATATGCTTTTGTATCTTGGTGCTTAGGGCTACTCTGGAGAAGACTGGTGTAGGGAGAGACATGCAGATTACTTCAGGAGCATTGCCTATGGCAGAACAGCCCAGTGGGGAAAGATGGCAGAAGATATGATATATACCCTTACCCTTCTTTACCTTTGAAGATCTCCCAAGAATTCAGGGTCATGGTAAGCAGTGTATCTGGACATCATAATTTAATTATTACCCCCAAAGGCATTTTTCTCTCACACTGCTTTCTGAGGAAATACAATTAATTAGCTTCCGAAGCACCCTGACACTTCAAGATCATTCCATGAAAGGTGCTATATAAGTTCATGGGTAGAATGTACTCAAAAAGAGCAACTCCATAAAAATATCAGTGTGGTTTACTTGGAGATTTACTTTATTTTTTGTCCTTGGCCTAAGATAAGGTTCTAAAGCTGAAGAAAAAGACAAGTCAAGTTACTTCAAATGGAAGAGGCTACCAGTGTAGTGCAGTCAATCCCAGGGCCTCCATTCCTCCAACTACTCTTATACATGATTACACATAGTTTCTCTTATTTTTTGGTATCTCAGCAGTTATCATGTTCTTTAAAAAATGAATGTATTAAATGAATGTATTAATTTTAATGTCAAATGATTTTTGGTAAAGCTGTAGTGTTTTCTCTAGGAAAGCTTCATGTAGTATTCATTTTTCTATCATTACACTGTAGCTTTATTTGCTAGTTATAATCATGTTAGGACTTTGTTTGCACTTTGATTATTTTGACTGAGAGAAAAGAGAGGACAAGACATCAATTTATCTCCTCCCTTCATACCTGTATTTTCTGCTCCAATCCCATCGTCTCAGTTTAAGTTTGCCTCTTGCCTGGACATGCACATTCACCTTCTTCCATCTAGCTCCTTATTCTAGTTTAGTCTCTACAAAAATGCTCTACACAAAACTAAAAGGTCTCAGGAGCATATCTAGACATGAAATTTCTTCTACTATGTCTAAGGCTTAGAAAATACTATGCTAATATCATGTAAGGCATTCATAAATGGACTCATTTGAACTTTTCTAGTGATATTTTGAAATTGTCTTTTGAATCAAAACCTTCAGTACTTGTAGTACTTGGCTTGGTGCTCAGAGATTGTTCCCAGTGACATTCAGGGAAATCACATGATACGGGGAATTGAACCCAGTGTTCAAATCAAGTGTAGACACTGCAAGTAAAGTGTGCAGACCAGATTTTGATCAATCTCCCCAATTCTTTTCATAATTTTTGATGATTACTTTCTTTGTGTTTGTTTTATCGATATTCAGTATGTAGAAACCAGCATCTACAGTGCCCAGGTCAGCCACAGTATAAGTCCCTAAAAGTCAATAGTTGAGAAACCCCTTGCTTATCTAATCTGATCTTTTTTTTCTTTCAGGATCTCAACTACCAGGAGCTAATACTCCTCTGTGAATAAGCCAAGCTGTGTGTTTCTTGTCCTTATCTTTGCACATGCAGTTTCCTCTGACTATAGTGCATATCTTCTCTTTTACCATCTGGAGGGAAAGTGGTATCTTCCCTGGGCTTGCTAGTCCATTGGAAATCTCTCCAATTTGTGCTTATGCTACACTGAAATGTTGATTTAATTTTTGCCTTGCTCCCTCTGGGGCAGAGCAATTCATGTCAGGCAGTATGTCTGACATCTTTCTATTTCCACCATCTGGTACATATCTTGGCATATAGTAAATGTGCAGCATACTGGTTTGTTGCATATTTGGTTGGATGAACTCATGAATAGAATCAGTATTTATATCAGATGATATTAAGAATCTAATATTCTAATATTGCTTATAACTTCAGGCCACTAGTATTTTAACATGGAAATTATTATTTATTTTGCTTTCAATGTCACTTTTTTGTTTTCCATTGATTCTGATGCATTGAAGGTACTACATTGCAGAAACTGTAGTGACTACAGCACTAGGTTTAACTATTACTATTATTGGATGATCTTAGATATTTTTTTTCTCTTTAGAAAGTTAAAAAAAAGAGATTATTTTCCCTTCAAGATGGTCTACTTCACTTATTCCTATTATCTCTCTCAACTACATTGGTACCTCTTTACCTAACATCCTTAACCCAATATAGCTCAGCATATTATGAAAGTTTGTGTATAGAGTTTAAGATACATGAAATGAGAAGGTGTAGGGTCTTATCAAACATTAGCAGTTTAACTCTTTACCTCATTCAAGTTTGGAGCTTAAAAGCTACTTCCTACTTCTATAGAGACTTATTTGTCCCTCCACTTGAGCCATAGCTTTCTTCTCTAGGTTCATTCTTCATCACATGTAAAAGTTGTTAGATGACCTTATTCCCATCTTCCATCCCAAATTATGGGCCAGAGAGATAGCACAGTTAGTTGCAGGAGGCTTGGATTTGAGTCCCTGTAATCTCAGGATTGACTCTTTTTGTAGTTTTTGGACCACACCCAGTGTGCAAGGCTTCCTAGCTATCTCCTCAGGAATCACTGCTAGTGAGCTCAGGCAACCATATGGGCATATGGTGTGCTTGAATCAAACCTGAGTTGGCAGAGTACAAGACAAGTACCTTAACTCCTGTACTATTGCTCTAGCACCTGGGACTGATTCCTGAACATAACTAAGTGTGGCCTTAAAGGAAACAAATCCCAAGTTGAATTATTCCTTTAACTTTATTTTTATAAAAGAACAGCATGCACTATTTCTTATGCATGTCCTTTCTCTTTTTTCCTGAGACAAGTTTTACTAGGAGGCAGTATCTCCTTGGGGTCTGTGTGAAAGTGATATTCTATTCATTTGTTTGGGATCTTCATTCTAATCTTTTCCTGTCAATACAAACTTTTGATAATATTTGATTTGGGATCCATATTTTTATTCCCTTAATATTTCAGTATTGTTATTATTATTATTTTTTTAGTTTTTGGCATTGCAGTTGATGATGCTCACAGGTTACTCCTGATTCTGCACTCAGTAGTTACTACTGGTAGTTGCTGGAGAACCATATGGGATGTTGGTAATTGAAGTCAGGTTGACCACATGCAAACTAAGCACCTTATATGCTGGCAAGATTAATAGTTTTGCTAATGATAGGGCTTCATACATTACACAATACAGCATCACTTCCTCCCCCAGAGTATCTATTTCTCTCAACTGTTGCTCCAGTGTCCCCTTAATTTTAATTGTCCCATCCCTTCCCTTTCTTTCCCTTTCTTCCTACTGAAGACCATATTTAAATTTCTGTTGCCTTTGGACCCCTACTTTATTTCTTTATATATTACTTGCTCATTATACCCTACATACGAGGGCAATTATTCTCGCTGTCTCTCTTCTAACTAACTTCACTCAGCATAAATACTCTCTAGATCCATCCATGTAGTAGAGATTGCAATTCTGTTTATTTATCATAGTTTCTTTATTCTGTTTACATTCTTTATTCTGTTTATATCTGTTCTTGGACACTTAGTTTGTTTTCAAATTTTGGCAATTGTGAATAATGCTGAAGTGGATATAGAAGAACTAATGTTTTTTTTCCTGAATAGGATTTTTGGGGCCTTTGGGTAGATGCCCACAGCTGGAATTACTATGTCATATGGAAACTCAACTACTAGTTTTCTTTATATCAAGAGTTTTTAAATTTTTTAAAATTCATTGAAAGAAAATATATCACATAGTTGACATAATTCATCATAATACATTTGTTTCAGAAGTAACAAAGGCAAAATCATTTAAAAAATAAATAAACTAATCAGATGGAAGAGAAAGAAAAAGTTTCAATAGCAAGTATATTTTTTCAGACTATTTAAATTTTTATTATTATTGTTATTATTTAAATAATTTTTATTTAGACCAAAGTGGATTATAAATCTTTCACAGTAATATTTTAGGTACATAGTGACATTGAATCAGGGGCATTATCACCACCAGTTTTGTCCTCCCTCCACCCCTGTTCCCAGCATGCATCCGATATCCCCCTCCTTGACCCCTGAGTTGCTAGGATGTGGTCCCCTCTGTGTCTAGCTTGTTGTAGATTGGATTTTGATTCTGTTGTCACTGGCTTTGGATTTGGGGTTTAAGTATGATCATTTTTTATTTCTATTCAATGTTCATACACCTGTTTTGTCTTGTTATCCTCCATTATTTCCACCTCAATTTGTGAGGCAGAAAAAGATGGTTCAAGTTATGTGCTATATTTGGAGGGAAGAAAAAAGAAAGAGAAAAAAAGGGGGGTAAAAATCAAACAATAAAGAAATTGGAGGAGTCCTTCTAGAGACTATAAATATCAATTTAAGAGAAGAAAGAGAATAAGGAAGAAAACCATAAAAACATACCAAAAAAAAAATCAAACAAAAGAACTCAAAAAGTATCACAGCAATTAAGACAACAATCAAACAATAATCACAGTTCTGAAATAAAACAAAACAAAGAACACACAAAAAAGAAAACAACAATAACAAAAAATTAATTTGTTCTTTTTTTTTTGCATAGGCACAGTAAAATATTGGGGACATTAAAAAGGAAATTTCTTTGGCCTAAGAGATAAAGAGTTTCTCTGCCCTTGAAACATATTGTCATGGGAATAACTATAGGCTCTGTACATGCTCTTTTTCTCTTCCCTAGGTCCTTATGTGGTGTCTGCAAACTTTCCACTCAGTTGTGGATGATAAAAATCAGGTTTCAGTAACTAGAGATCTCGGTATTTGCACAGGTAATAGGATGGAGACTAGAATGAAGTCTTTATGTTTCTGTTCCAAAACTGTAATTTTAATCAGTCTTGGTTTTTGCACCTATCCTTTTGAAGAGTGTCCATAATTATTTTCCAAAATGGTTGGACCTCTTGACATTTTTACCTGTAATTAATAAGGGCCCCATTTCTCCCACATTCCCTCAAATGGATATTACTTTTTAGATGCATGTCAATCTTTTTGTTTAATATCTTTATTTAAACACCTTGATTTGTAAACGTGATTGTGGTTGGGTTTCAGTCATGTAGAGAACATTCCCTTTCACCAGTGCAACATTCCCATTACCTATGTCCCAAGTCTCCAGCCTCCCCAATGTAACCCCACCTGTGCTCTAGACAGGCTTTCTACTTCCTTCATTCATTCTCATTGTTATGATAGTTCTCAATGTGGTTATTTCTCTAACTGTACTCACCACTTTTTGTGGTGCGCTTCATGTAGTGGACTGGAACTTCTAGCCCTCCTCTCTTTTGTCTCTGAAAATTGCAAGAATGTCTTTTATTTTTCTTAAAACCCATAGATGAGGGAGATGATTCTGCATTTATCTCCCTCCTTCTGACTTACACTGTGGTACATATACAAAATGGAATATTATGCAGCAGTTGGAAGAGATAATGTCATGAAATTTTACTATATTAGGGGTCTCAAACTCGATTTACCTGCCCCAGGAGGCAAAGTCAGAGTGATCCTTGAGTGCAAAGTCAGTAGTAAGCCTTGAACATTGGGGGTATGACCCAAACAACTAAAACAAAACTAAACAAAAAACAAAAAAAGATTTCTCTAGGGCAAGGCCACAAAATGTTGTACGGAGGGCCATTTGCGGCCCGCGGGCCTCAAGTTTGAGACCCCTGCATACATGAACGTACATGGAATCTATGATGCATGCCAGTCTTACTGGTATATTATAGTTGTGTTGTTTTTCATTTTCCTGAAAAGTGTTGTATCACACCAAAAAAATGTTCTTTTGGCCATCTCTTTGCCTTCTGTGAGAAAATTTATGTTATCTCCCACCCACTACACTCTCCAGTTTTTGATGTTGTTGGGTTTTTTTTTTATTCTTTCTAAAATTCTACCAGTGTTTTATATATCTTGGATATAACCCTTTACCAAATGAGAGGTAGTCAAATATTCTCTCCTAGTTTTTGAGGTATCTTTTGATTCTGGTCATCATCATTTGCAATGAAGAAGCCTTAGTTTGATGTAGTTTTGTTTGATAATCTTTCTGTTTGTTAATCTAGCTAAAGAATTTTTAAGACATTGCTGTTTAAATTTCTTTTCATATAAATTTCTATATGTGGTTTTGTAGTCTGCCACTTCACTGTACAGGTTTATTGTTTGTAGGACATTTTTTGTAGAGTGTTAAGGATTTTCTATGTATAAAAACAAGACATATAGCAAATAGTAAGACTTTAACTTATTTTTTATAATATCAGTGCAATTAATATCTTTTATTGCATAATTTACATGGCAAAGACTTCAAGTACTTGTGAGCAACCTTGTTTTTTTGTCTGATCTGAGAAAAAAGATTTTTAATTTTCATCTTGAGTACAATATTTGCTTTAGATTTATGGTAAATAGCTCTAATTATATTGAGGAAACTTAACTCTCATTTTAGGAAAGGTTAGCTTGAATGGGTATTCGATATGTTGAATGTCTTCTTTGTATCTATTGATGTGATCATATGCTTTTTATTTTCCTGTTTTGATATGGTATGTTATATGAACTGACTCATATATATGAAGCCATCTTTGCATCCCTGGGGTGATTCTCTATTTTTTTGGTTGTATTGTTAGTTTTTTTTTTTTTTTTGCTAATAGTTCAGCAGGGACATTCATATTTGGTTTATGTTTTCTTTTTCCTGATGCATTTATCTAATTTTGGTAGTAGAGTAATAATTGCTTCAAGGAAACGGGGTATTTCTGACATTTTAGCTTTCTGAAAGAGCTTGTAAAGCATTGGAAGTAGATTTTTAAAGGTTTGGATAAACTCACTTGTAAATCCATCTAGGCCTGGGCTTTTGTTTTGTTTTGTTTTGTTATTACCATTTTGATTTTCTTGCTAGTGATTGGCCTGTGCAGGTGCTCTGTTTCTTTTTTCTTTCAAGCTCAGGAAGTTATAGGAGTCCAAATTTTTTCCCATTTATTTTAGGTTCTCTGTTTCATGGCATAAAATTTTTCTAAGTCCCCGATTAATCTTTAAACATGATGTTTTCATTATGTTTCCCCTTTCTTTTCTAATTTGGTTTACTACTGTTTTATCAATTTCTTTTTGAGTCTGACTTTTGTTAGTCTTGTTTATTTATTCTTTTATTTTAATGAGCTGGCTCTTGGTTTTGTTGATTTTTGGGAATTATTTTTTAGCTTCCAATTTATTAATTTGTGCTCTGTTTTATTATTTCATATTTTCCTTCTGCTTGCGTTGGGTTCTTCTTGCTGGTTCTTTTTATTTTTTATATTTTTAAGCTACATAAGCTGTGTCACTTACGTGCTTTTTCCCCCCTTCTTAATGAATGTTGGATTGTTATGAAATGTTTTCTTAATACTGCTCTGTGTTCAATAGGCCCTGGTAACTGTGTTCTTATTCTCCTTTGTTTTCAGGAATCTCTTTCTTTTGCTCTCTGACTTTCTTTTTGAACTACTGGTTTGTCAGCAGTCAGTTGTTAAATTTCCAAATGTTTTGAGTTTTTCTCATTTCTGTCTGTGAATAACTTTTTTTTAACACATTATGGTCTGGTTTTTGTTTGTTTGTTTTTATTTTTTATTTTTTTTTATTTTGGGCCACACCCGGTGACACTCAGGGGTTACTCCTGGCTATGCATTCAGAAATTGCTCCTGATTGGGGACCATATGGGACACTGGGGATTGAACCCTGGTCTGTCCTGGGTTGGCCTCGTCAAGGCAAACACCCTACTGCTATGCTATTGCACTGGCCCCTGAGAGTTTAGATGTTATTTCTATCCTTTTCATTTTACAGAGGTATGTTTTGTGACACAGCATGTGGTCTATACTGAAGAATGCTCTATTAGCAGCAGAGAAAAAATGTGTATTTGACTTTTGAGGGATGACAAGTCTTATATATCTACTAAACCCATTACTTCCATTTAATTGTTTAAAATTGTTGTTTCCTTGTTCAGCTTTAGTCTGGGTGATCTGTTAAGGAGTGATAAAGTCTCTAGCTAAAACACTTTTAAATCTTGCCAAATTCTATAGTTCTGTCTCTTCTGATTATAGTTTTCTCACCTGATGCTTTCTTGCACATGCATTTTTTTTCTTCTTTTTTGCATCCATTGAACATCCACAACATGTTTCTCTAAAGACTTCATCCGAGAAGTTGGAAATCTTGTTAGTACTGGTTGAGTCCTCTGTGCTATCTATACTCATTGTGTGATCCCCTCTTGTGTCTATTAGGATCTGGGGATGGGTCTTTCTAATTCACCAATCATGCCCCTGCCAGGGAACCCTTTTAGGAACCAAGTAGATGTTCCTTTCCTTTTTTCTGTCACAGCTATCCTCACCAAATTTGTTGCAACAACTTGTTTAGAGCTTATGTAAGTATTCCAAGAAAACTTTCAATACCATTGGTTCTGTAAGTTAGGATTCTAGGATTTTTATGACCATAATTACCTAGTAAATTTTTGTGACAATAGGAGATTGGAGTTAAGATTAAGCTGACAGAGAGAGCCAAGATACTTTAGGGTGAATTCTCTATTAAGAATCTAATGTTTGTTTCCTATGAGATGTGAAGAAGAGTGATACTGTCCATCTGCATAAGAAGTTGTGTGCTTCTGGGACATGGGGGAGAAGAGATGGCACCTGGGGTAAAGGAAATCTAAACCAACTGGCAGAATGGCCCAATCTTTCATTTATTTAATTTTTTTTTAATATTTTGGTTTACACCGTGTAGCACTCAGGAATTACTCCTGGCTCTGCATTCAGAAATCACTCCAAGCAAGCTCCAGAGGCCAAATGAGATGCTGGGGATTGAACCTGGGTTGACAGCAAACAAGGCAAACACCCTACATGCTGTGCTATCACTCATCCCCCCACTATTTTATTCTTTTATATTAAATGCTCATGTCACTATAGCTGAGACAATTTTCTTCTTATGAAATTTTTTGCTTTTCTCCTAACTTTTTTTTTTGCTGTTGTTGCTCAAGTGTTATTTTGAAACATTTAAATACTCCCTCTAAATTTACTAGCTTTCTTTAAAGGAAAGGCATTTTTATCACTAGCTTTTTAACTTTTTTTTTTTAAGTCTTTATTTAAGCACCATGATTACAAACATCTTTGTAGTTGAGTTTTAGTCATTAAAAATAACACCTCCTTGGGGCCAGCGAGGTGGAGCTAGAGGTAAGGTGTCTGCCTCGCAAGCACTGGTCAAGGAAGGACCATGGTTTGATCCCCCAGCGTCCCATATGGTCCCCCGAGCCAGGGGTAATTTCTGAGTATCAAATGGGTGTGGTCCGAAAAAACAAAAAAAAAAAAAAAAAGATACTCAAAAAAAAAAGAACACCTCCCATCATCCCATCAAGATTGCAACATTTCCACCACCAATGCCCCCTTTATTCCTCCTGTATCACCTCCTGTCTGTAATCGAAACAGGCATTCAACTTCTCTCATTCATTACCATTGCCATGATCGTTGATAGTGTAGTTATTTCTCTAGCTGTACTCATCACTCTGCAGTAAGTTTCATATTGTGAGCCCATCTTTTCAGCCCTCATCTCTACTGTCTCTGGGTATTATTGCCAGGATGTCTTCTATTTTCTTAAAACCCATATATAAATGAGACTAATCTGTGTCTATTTCTCTCCCTCTGCTTATTTCACTCAGTATAATAGATTCCATGTACATCCATCGATAGGAAAATTTCATGACTTCATCTCTCCTGACAACTGCATTCCATTGTGTATATGTACCACAGTTTCTTCAGTAAGAATCAACAGTCAAGGACATCATTCTAGAGAAACTCCCTGAGCTAAAGACTGCATGCAACCAATTTCTGCATGCCCAAAGCATGCACCTAAAAGAGACCCGAACAAAAGCACCCTAAGAAACATCCTAATCACATTGACTAATTCCACAGATAGGGCTAGAATACTGAAAGCAGCAAGATCAAAAAGGGAAATTGCATTTGAAGGAGCAGCCTTAAGATTAACGCCAAAGCAGCCACAGGTAACCCTCAAGGCCATAAGGCAGTGGTGGGATATAGTGACAAAACTCAACAAAATGAATGTTCCACCTAGAATACTGCACCCAGCTAGACTCAAGTGCAGGTTGAAGAATGTATATGTAGCTTTCATTGTAAACAATAGCTCAGCAATTTTACATACTCAATACCAGCCTTAAAAATGGAAAGGTTGGGCCCGGAGAGATAGCACAGTGGTGTTTGCCTTGCAAGCAGCTGATCCAGGACCAAAGGTGGTTGGTTCGAATCCCGGTGTCCCATATGGTCCCCGTGCCTGCCAGGAGTTATTTCTGACCAGACAGCCAGGAGTATCCCCTGAGCACCACCGGTTTTGGCCCAAAAACCAAAAAAAAAAAAAAGGAAAGGTCTTGTGACCAGAGGGATAGCACAATGAAGTGGAAATCAAAAAATATCCAAAAGATCAACAAAAGCAAAAGATGGCTCTGTAAAATAAATAAACAAGATCAATAAACCATTAGCATAATTCACAAAAGAATTACAGATAATATAGATATTCAAAGGGTAATCAGAGACCACTTTGAGAAACTCCATGACACAAAACATGAGAACCTGGAAGAAATAAATAAATTCTTAGACTCTTATAATCTTCCACAGGATTGGAATGATCCAGGATGATGTAGCATATCTAAACAGACCCATCACTACTGAGGAAATTAAAATGATAATCAAAAGTTTTCTTCAAAACAAAAGCCCAGATGGATTCTCTAAGGAAACTTTCACTAGTCTTTTAACTTGTGACTTCTTCCTACTGTATCTGATGCTTACTTGTCTTAATCTTTAAATTGCATTATGTCAAGGAAATGGTGTTTGAGATGAGGAGAACAAGGGCTATTTAAGAAAGAAAGAGGAAAGAGGCATTTATTTCTTATCAGAAAAGGGCAAGGAGCACAGTGGCATTAATTATTGTTTGTTAAACTTAGGTCTGGTTTTTGTAGGATTTTCTTTCTTAGACAATGGATCTCTGCTTCTACCCACTAGCACAGTTTCAGTAATTTGTCTTCAGGCATTCCAAAAGCAAATAAAACCTGTTTGTGTTAGTCATGCCACAATAGTGGCAGTGAGAAGAGAGATTAATGTATTTAAGACTAATAGCATTAGCTTAGAAACCAATAAGAATGAAAAATGACAGTTATCAGCTAAGACTTCAGAAAGAAATCTTTGTTCCCCAAATGAAGGCAACACAAACAAACAATAAACTATTAGACAGATTTCTCACTTTTCTTCACCATATCCAGGCAAAAATTACAAAAAATCTCACTCAGAAATTACAGAGAGGGACCAAAGCATTGGCACAAGTGTGCTAGGCCTTGCATGTGCTAGCCTAGAATGAACCGTGGTTCGACCCCCCGGCATCCCATATGGTTCCCCAAGCCAGGAGTGATTTCTGAGCAGATAGCCAGGAGTATCCCCAGAGTGTCCGCCCCCCCCACAAAAAAAAGAAATTACAGAGAAAGTTCCAATATGTCCTGTATGGAGATATGGCATATTCCAGGGGTAGACAACAGGGTAGGGAGGTGGATATATCTGTAGATGTAAGCATAAAGCAAGCATTCTTTGGAATATGAGATAATGAAGACATGTAAAAGGAAGTCTTAAATACATTAAGATAATTACTTAAAGACACTGATAATACATGCAGATACTTTGCTATGTCCAGTCCAGGACAGACTGAGTAAAGGCCTGTCAAATTGATGTTGTGTTTTGGTAGACTTGAAAACTTGCTAAGATTTCTCTGTATATCCCCAGTCAAACTATAGTTTACCATATAGCAGAAGCATGATTTTCTCCCTATAAATATTAGGGTTTTAGTAATATTTTTCTATAAGAAGGAATAAGGTATTTACATAAAAATTACTTTGATTTTGGGACCATGCCTGGCTGTTCACTGAGCTCACTTCAAAGACACAGTAAGGAGTCACTCCTGACACTACTCAGGGGACCATATATGGGGCCAGGAATCAAATCCAGGTTGGCCACAAGGTTAGTGCCTTCTTTGCAGTACTATTTTCTCTATTCGCTAAAATGTATCTTTTCTCCCGTATTGCTTTAAAGAATTCATCTCTCTCTCTTTGCCATTTGAATTACTATATGTCTTGGTGTTAGCTTATGAGGGTCTATTTTTATTAGGGACTCGTTTTGCCTCTTGAATTTGCACCAGAGCCTCCTTCCAGTGAGTGGGAAAGTTTTCTGCTATCATTTTCCTCACCACTTGTTCTTCCCCTTTCCCGATTTCCTCCTATCTGGTATTCCTACATCCATAGATTATTTCCTTTGTCTTTGTTCATTAAATACCTTAAATTTCTTCCAATGCTTTACCTTTTATTTCCTTATTGGCTTCTTTGTCACTTTTGGTTTGTATTTTTTCTTCGAGTTCTTCTATGTGATTCTCCAATGTGTATTTCTGCTATTATGACTTGTTAAGACTTTTTAATTTCCTTTCATTTTATTTGTATGGATTCTATAATCTTCTGTAAAAGTTTTTTGAGTTGATTGATTTATTCATCTATGGATTTCTTGAACTCACTGACTAGTGATTCCTTGATTTCTATTGCCATGGCTTTCATTGCCACTTTTAGGTCCTCATCTATTGGGCTCCTGTGTTTTGGTGGACTTGGAAACTTGCTAGGATTTCTTTCTATATTCCCAGCTGCTAGTGTCTTCCTTAGTTTACCCATATTTCTTTGCACTTGGTGACTTAGAGTGTTCTGCCTTTGGGTCTCAGCCCTCTTTTGTCACCTGTGGTGTGGGACTGAGTCCCTTTTCTGGAGTGTGGCCCTAAGTGGGGATGATGATGGTGGTTGCAAAGGTTTGGATCTGACCTCAGGTCTCCTTCCTCCTGTTACATGTATGAATGTGCAAGTCCCCTCTCTGACACAGCCCTTAAGAGCTGGTAATGGCAGCGACCATACCAGTCAGAGCCAGTCCTCAGGGCTCCTCCCTCCAGTTACCTGCTTGAGGGTGCACCTAAAGTGTTTCTTTTAAGATTCCTTTCAGTATATTACAGATAGATCAAAGGATTATAGTGCATGTTCCCCAGGCTGGATCCCCATATTTTATCTCACCATCCTCATAGTTTATTGAGCATGGTGAGAATGACACATCTAACCAACACTGAACTGATTATCCCCTGGCATCACGGTTTGGTCCACTAAACAAATAAAAACTTCAAAACTAAACTACACAGGCACAAACACACAAATACATACATCTTTCTTATCCTTTATTATTTGTGTGTCAATAACGTTTATTTTCTTTTATGCCTTGATGTAAACTTAAGTTAACTTCACCTGGTTTTATTCCACAAGACAATGCATACAATTTTAAGCCAAAAAAACAGGCCTACAGAATGTGAAAAACTGTGTAATATTACTGACTCCCCCTCTTCGATACCTAGTCCTTTTGTTTAAGTAAACCTCTTTTAACCAAAATCTATTTATTAATTCCACTTCCCACCCCCACTCTCTGCATTTTTAATATTTTTTCAAAAATTTCATCAGTTAAAGGTCAAATATTAAGAAAATTGATGGTGGCAAGACTTAGTACTTAAAAGATTCTGAAAACTATTTATGATCGATGAATAAGTATTCTAGGATTAGTATAGATTCAGTTCAATCTCCTTTACATGACTTAAATCAGTAGCTATGGAAACTCCTACTTGAAATTTATTATAATAAGCCTGAAATGATGACCTCAGTCATCCAAGAAAGACTCATCTGTGCTTAGGATGGTAATGAGCTTAGGCTGGAAAGGAAACTAATAATATCTCTAGAAGGATTTAAAACAAAGGTCAAAGCAAAGGTTTCAAGAACATTCTGAATAGCTGTTTAAAAATTATTTAAAAATTAAAACATATATGCATATAGAAAGGATAATATAATTATCTAGAAGTTTCATTGGTTTCAAGTTCAGTTGGAAAAGCAAGAATATATCCTAGAAGGTGTCCTGTACTCCTAGTTTCTTTATTATGTTAGGTTGTCTCATGTAAGGTGATTTTCTATTTTTAACATTTATTTCTTTAAAGGCATTTATTTGATATTTTCCTTATTAGCAGTTAGAACTCTTGAGACTGAAAGATCCACTGAAAGGCCTAGATCTTGTCCCTTTTACTCCTGCCTTATTTTTGACCTGTTGTCAAGTTGGGACCCGACCAATCAGGTTCATGGCCACTCAACACATCTTGGCAATGAGTGTCTTTATTTGTATTTTTTGAGTTTATTTAATTACTTATTTGCTTGGAGTCTCATTCTGCAGTTCTTCCTACTGGGTTTGTGCCCAGGGGTCACTCCTGGAGATTCTCTGAATAAAGAACATGTGTGATTCCAGAGCTTGAACTGGAATTAGCCAAAAGAAAGCATGTGCCTTATTCAATAAGCCATCTGTATGGTTTGGGCAGGGTAGGGCTTGGAGAAGTGTAAACCCTGTAAAGGTCATTGTGAATTGATTTTTGTCCTTACATCCTAGTATTTATATTATTTATCTCTGGAAAAAATGTAAGCCTCTTTCCTTTTTGCACATAACTTGCCTTCAATAAAACTAGAGAAATGATCAAATAGAAATGACAGTAGAGCTGTTTGTTGCTTTGAAGGAAGAGTTATGGATTTTGTGTTTGTTCCTCAAATATTTTATTTGTGTTTAATACAAAGACCTCCCAGAGATGACATTGCAAGGATAGGTTTAAATATAAATTCTAGATGTTGAAAGGTGATTTATGGCTTCCTCCTTCTCTTGTGACACGCTTATTGTAAAGATGTGACCAGTTTATGATATATGGGCAGAGATCTGCCATTGCAAAGGGCCTCATACATTCTGGTAAGTAAGTATATACTTGATGTTCCACAACACTCCTTCAGACCTTAGGAAGAAACTATAGTATATGTCTACAGGAGATTTTCACCATGCAAATAATTATATAGATAAAACACCTAATTCAAGAGATCATTGGCACCCTGTTGTACTTTATTTTGGGGATGGAATGAAACAGAAGCTCAGGACATAGGAAGTTATTTGAAGGAGAAAACATGGGACTTATTGTTTTTTCTACTTTCTGTTATCTTTTGAATCTTCTCTAAATTTATCTCTTGGTTACCTCTTTACGGGAGAGGACAATATTTCTGGGATATAAATGAGAGAAATTTTATTTACAGAATTTCTTTCAGCTAAATCACTTTAGGAAAATATTTAAAAGATAATACTTATGAGATCATTAAGAATCAAATCACCAGATAAAATGCAAATAAAATATGCAACCTTCCACATAATAGGGAATTATCTTTAGATACTGGAATTTATCTAATTCCAGTATTATATGGAATATTTTTTCTACTAAATTTTTTTTACTAATTTATATGAAATTCAAACTGAACTGGTCTCTTGTACTTTTGCTTGATAATTCTGGCAACTCTACTGGGAGGACCAAGAAACATATCTGCAGACTGTTTGTGGTGTTATATGTAGCACCTCCAGTCATTAATTATCTTAGGAAAACTCAGGAGAGTGGTGAAAACCATAAACATACCTATGCAATGTGCTGATCTTCATCAAAGTAAAGCATGCTGTTCCTTAATAGGCATACCTTTTAATATAAAACTAAACATCAATAGCATGTTATTTTCTTCTTTTTGATTTTTGTTTGTTTGTTTGGGGGCCACAGTCAGTGATACTCAGGGCTTACTCCTGGCTATGCACTCAGAAATCACTCCTGGCTAGAGGGGACCATATGGGTCGCTGGGACTGAGCCAGGTCCATCCTGGATCTGCTGCATACAGGCAAACATCCTAGCACTGTTCTCCCAATAGCAAGCTATTTTCTTTGGGAGGGGACTCCTTGAAAGTATTTTTTTGTACTGATTGCAAGGGGCTGCACCCTGACCATCCCTGTGGCTTTAGAGACCAACACTGCCCAGAATCCCCAGCTTTATAACAATGCTCAGAGAAAATAGAGTTGAGGGTTAGAAGGACCAGCTCACAATATGAAGCTCACCACAAAGAGTTTAGTTATTCAATGTGAATGAATGAGGGAAGTAGAAAGCCTGTCTAGAGTACAGGCAGGGGTGGGGTGGGAGGAGGGTGATGGCAATGTTGCACTGGTGAAGGGGGGTATTCTTTACATGATTGAAACCCAACTAAAATCATGTGTGTTTAAATAAAGATATTAAAAAAAGAAAATGCCAATATATAAAAAAAGAAATAACTACACTAACAGCTATCATGACAATGTTAATAAGTGAGAAGAGTAGAATGCCTATTTCGAATAGAGGCTGGGGGTAGGGGTGAAGGGAGAGGGGGGAATTGTTAGTGGGAATGCTTGCACTGGTGAAAGGGGATGTTCTTTTTATGACTGAAACCCAACTACAAACACCGTGCTTGTAATCATGGTGCTTAAATAAAGATACTAAAATAATAAAATAGGGGGGCTGAAGAGATAGCATGGAGGTAAGGCGTTTGCCTTTCATGCAGAAGGTCATTGGTTCAAATCCTGGCATCTCATATTGTCCCACGAGCCTGCCAGAAGCGATTTCTGAGCGTGGAACCAGGAGTAACCTCTGAGCGCTGCCAGTGTGCCCCAAAAGCAAACAAGTAAACAAAACAAAAATAATAATAAACTTATAAAGTTTTTTCACTGAGCATTTTATAGAAGATGGAAGCTTGGAAACAATAAGAACATGAGGAGTCAGGGGATTTGTCTGTAGCTGTCTTTAATTAGGAGAATTGTATGCTAAATAAAACCTTGATTAAGTTGTTTGGAAATCCAAGAATAAGCCACTGTAAAACTTGCATTATTTTCATGATATAGTAATAGAATGGAAGAAGTTAAAGGAAGCACTAATATTCATTTGCTTCACAAGTTGTTTAATGAGATAGATCATATAAAAATCTATACTTTTTGTGATCCCTGAAAAGTTTATATTTGATACTTTTGGGATATTCAGTATTAGGATTATCAATAATACTTGGAATTTTCTTCTTCAATGCTCATCTCTACAGTACATGCTATTTTGTAATTTGTTCATATGTATACATGCACTAATTTCTGTAGTGTATGTCTGAAATAGAAACAGGGAGAAGGTTGCCCAACCATGTTTATGTGAGAAGACACTTTCCTGTAGAGGTTCGATTTGCTACCATTGGACATTCAGGACTTTAAGGCATTATTTCTACTTTGGCAAACTGTATTTTCTTTTTTTTTAATTTTTTTTATTTTTAATTATGAGAACAAAGATGCAAAGAAAGAGGATAAGGTAAAGATACAGTGGAAGGACAATCACCCATAAATAAAATTATCAGAAGTCCCCTTGCTGATATCTTGACTTTGATCTTTCAGCCAGGCATATTAAGAAAAATAAAATAGAACCCATGTACAATTGCTTTGTCCCTCAAGTCCCCAGAATGTAATACATAATATTTCTTTTTTTGGCTTTACAATGTGCAGTAATGGAATTCAGGTGTTACAAGGTGCGGGTCGTGGAGAGGCAGAGCGCCTGGCTGGTGTTGTTTTTAAAGTCTCTGGGTGCCCAATCGCCCGGGTCTATTGGCCCCACGTGGGTCGGGTGAGGTCATCTTACCGAGTGGTGGTCCCGAGGTTTCTTGATCAGAGTGGCTCAGGAGAAAAGAAGCAGAGGAAAGGCGGAGCGCCTGGCTGGTGTTGTTTTTAAAGTCTCTGGGTGCCCATTCACCCAGCTCGATTGGCCCCATGTGGGTCGGGTGAGGCCATCTTACTGAGTGGTGGTCACGAGGTTTCTTGATCAGAGCGGCTCCGGCAAACTGTATTTTCTTTAAGTCACTCTTATAGATTCTTGAAGCTCACATACTTATAAAGCCCGTTTGAATGCTCAGGTTGTTAATTGTTTTAGTAAATAGTTATCCATAAAAACTGGACCAATAATAATGCAGTCTTGACATTTCCTATAGTTTAAATGTTTCCAATTTATATAAAATCAATTAATTCCTATTTAACCCCTAAGCCAAGAAGCTCAAGTTGGATTTTAAGACCTGTAGTAAAGAACAAAAGGCACTCATGCAACCTAGAACTTTAAAAAAATTACAAAATATGATGTGCTGGCACCCGATGATAGCTCACGGGTTTGAGAGCATGTTTTTCATGTGGGAGGCACAAGTCTCTACTATAGCACTGTATGATCCCTACGCACCACTGGGAGCAACCCATGGGGAAAGTCAGTTGTAGGTCCTGAGACCTGACATGTATTGACCCCCAAACTAAAACAGAAAGAAAAAAATCAACAAAATAGGATGTGTGGACTATATTGCCAATTCCCAACACTGCATATGATACCCTGATCACCACCAGGAGTGATCTCCAAGCATAGCTGTTTATGTCCCAAAATCAAATAAATAAACTAAAAGTCTTTGTTGCTTAAAAAAATAACCAATAAAAATAACTAGCATTTCTACAGTCCACTATAATTTTTTTTTAATTTTGGTATTTTGGGACATACTGGAGTCACTCAAGGGTTACTCCTAGTTCTGTACTCAGAAATCGTTCCTGACTCTGGGGACCATATGGCATGCTGAGTATCAAACCCAGGTCCATCTTGGGTCAGCCGCATGCAAGCCAAATGCCCTATCGCTGTGCTACCACTCTGACCAAAACATTTCTTTTTACTTTTATTTCAATATTGTTCTCATGAAGCTTTCTTGAACATTCTTTTAGACTCTTTTGACTTCTGTGTTAATGATCATATTTTATTCTTCATACAAGCATATTAATTTTTGCTCAATTCTCCTGTATTTGGGAACAGTGACTAGACTTTTATTTATTAAAGCAGACCTTGAAATATCTACATGTCAGTCAAAAATAATTATTTGTTAAATGAGTGTATAAATAATACCTGGCGGTTTGTTCACACTAGAATATAATAGAAGCTTGGATTACTATCACTGAGGAGCTATTTTTATTAAAAACTTTTTTGATTATAGATGTATACATTTGTGTGTGAATAGAACATTTCATACAAAGCAAAATTATGTTTTTAAATCAAATTCAAAAGGCAGTGGATTGATGTAGCTGTATTGAGGAAGAGACAGTATTGTTCTAGAAGGTCTTTTTTAAATGTGTTTGGGGAGACCAATCTCTGTAGGTGCCAGACATTTGAGGGAACTGAACTTCCTCACTGGTATCGACACAGTAGAAATACTATGCAGTCATCCCTGAATTGTTTCTAGGTCTAAAGCAAAATAAATTTAGATTGTGGAATTGACTGCATTCTTAAAACCACTCAGGAGGGAGACACTATTAGAACTAAAGTTGAAAAAAATCCTGAGGGAGATGAATTTGTTAATATAATTTTTATTTTAATCATATTGGCTTAGATGTGGAGGTTGGTCAGAATACAGAAGCAGCTGGAAGTTACAGTTCACTTCATGAGGCTCACCATAAAGAGTGATGAGCTGAGTTAGAGAAATAACTACATTGAGAACTATCATAACAATGAGAATGTATGAGGGAAACAGAAAGCCTGTCTAGAATACAGGTGGGGGTGGGATGGGGAGGAGGGAGATTTGGGATATTAGTGATGGGAATGTTGCACTGGTGATAGGGGGTGTTCTTTACATGATGGAAACCAAACCACAAACATGTTTGTAATCAAGGTGTTTAAATAAAATATTAAAAAAAAGAATACAGCAGCAGCATGGAGGATTATATATCAATTTCCAGAGTGATACTTTGATGGGCCCTTATCCAAAGATTCTGGAGCATCTGTTTGTTCTGAAATGTTGGGGAAATTTTTGTTTTTGAGATCCATGAATTCTATTTTGGAAAAAGTCTCTAATTACTCTTTTGTAGGAAGTGGGAGAATCTTTTTTCTTGAACAGAGATGAATATCAGGTGTTGGTCCTCAGAAGGTGGGAAGCAAAGGTGAAGACAGTCAAAGGAAAACTGCAGATGGGTGTAAAAAAGGAAGAGTGTGTAAAAGAAGACATAAGATTGACACATTTTATCCTTGCTAAATTAAGGAGAGGATAATTTCAGGGGAATTCCTTGAAAAATCTAGTCTTGTTCATAATGAAGCACTTGGGGACTTATAGATTACTATTAGGATAACTATAGTATAAACTATATGAATTATCCGACAATAATTATCCAATTATTTTTATGTTTTTCCATTCTTAATATTAGGGCTATGTAGGCCCCAGAGAAAGCACAGCAGTAGGGTACTAGCCTATCACGCAGTTGATCCAGGATGGACAATGGTTCAAATCCTGACATCCTATATGGTCCCCTGTACCTGCCAGGAGTGATTTCTGAGCACAGAGCCAGGACTAACCCCAACACAGCCGGGTGTGACCCAAAAACCAAAATTCAAAAAAAAATTAGGGCTTTGAGTTTTTAAAAATAAACATATGTCCATATCTCTGATTACCTATTCAGAGTATGCTGTTTCAAGTGAAATAAATCCAGAATATAAATGAATTTTAATTGGTCTTGATACCTACTGCTATTATAGTAATTTATGTTTATACCTACTTATAGTATAGAATAATGTGTATCAAAATGATAGTATTGTCAATCTTGAGTGTTATAACTAAAATAAAATTTTTGCTAGCTGAAAATGGTTGTTTTGAGCTTTCCATGTGCTTTTTTGTTCTACTGATCTGATGTATCAATCATATTTATTTTCGTTTCACTTCTTATATAAACTATATTTTTGAGGTGACAGAAGTTTTTATAAGAGAGCAATCTAGAGTTGAAGTGATAGCATAGCAGGTAGGGCATTTGCCTTGTTTCTAGCTGACCTGGGTTTGATCCCTGGCATCCCATATAGTGCCCTGAACCTACGGGGAATGATTTCTGAGCACAGATTCAGGAATAACCTCTGAGCACTACTTGGTATACCCTAAAAACAAACAAAACAGGAACACATTTCAGTGCTTTCTAAAATTATTTTTTATCAGAATAAATCTCAGTAAAGGAAAATATATAAATATTATTTATGAAAATTCATAGACACAGGTCCTTCCTCTAAACAGTTTTTACCACTGTGTTTCATGGCACTGGACTTAATATTTCTTCAGTTTTCTTTAATCCACCTTTACTCTCATTAATTGCCAAAGCTTTGGTATTTTATAAAGTAAGTCCTACACATAAAGCTGACATTTGAACTGTTAGAAATCTATGCTGGCTATACCACTCCTAGGGACATGCCCTAGGAACACAAAAACATAATACAAAAATTTCTTCTGCACATCTATATTCACTGCATTGCTATTTACAATAACGAGAAACTGGAAACAACCCAGATGCCCAACAACAGAATGGTGAACAAAGAAACTTTGGTGCATATACATAGTGGAATATTATGCAGCCGTCAGAAGAGATGAAGTCATGAAAATTTCCTATGCATGATGCACATCGAAACTATTATGCTGAGTGAAATAAGTGAGATGGAAATAGATAGACACAGAATAGTCTCACTTGCCTATGGGTTTTAAGAAAAATAAAAGACATTATTGTAATAATAACCAGAGATAATAGAGGAGGGCTGGAAGGATCAGCTCATGATATGAAGTTTAACACAAAGAGTGGTGAGTTCAGTTAGAGAAATAACCACATTAAAAGCCTTTTTATCTCCAACAGAATAGCATAACTTGAATCATTCAGCCTCATAAATTGAGGGGGGAAAATGATGTTACCAGGACCAGTCATATGAACATGTAGTGTAAATAAAAAATGACCAGACTGGAACACCAAACCCAAAGCCAATGACAGAATAGACACCCAATCTACAACAAGCTGTAAAGTGGAGACCAGTTACACTAGTATTCTGGAGGGTAAAAGAGGGAGATGTGGGAGACATGCTGGGAACAGGAGGAGAGGGAGAACAACATTGATGGTGGGAATGCCCTTCATTCATTGTCACTATGTACCATAAATAATTCTGTGTAATGTACTTCAGTCACAATAAAAAAAAAAGAAAAAAGAAAATATTGCCGAAAATAAAAAAGCTATCATAACAACGGTAATGAGTGAGAGTGAGAGAAGTACAATACCTGTCTCGATACAGGCAGGAGGCGGGGGAAGAGGGAGAAAAAGGTGCATTGGTGGTGGGAATGTTGCAGAGATAAAGGAGGCTGTTCTTTCTTATGACTGAGGCCCAACTGCAAACATATTTGTAATTATGAAGAATAGAGTTCAAAATAAATCTATTTTGGCAAGTGTTTCCAGTTTTACCAGGGCCCCAAACTCAGTATATTTAAAATTCATCTCATTGTTCACTATCGAAAGTGGCATTCCCAATAAGTCAATCATCCACATTATTTGTCCTGCCAACTCAAATATAAAGTAGGCTCAAAAAATCTTGCTGTCTAGTAATCATGTTCATATAAATTCCCTTTTCTAGAGAATAGGCAATCCTAGAAACTTCCATGTAGCCATACATGACACATCTCTTCCCTAGTTTAGACACTTATACTTTGTCAGCACGTGCTAGCCCTGCCTGACTTTGCTGAAGGCAGTTATCAAGGTGTAGAGTATAATTTCCTTAAGCAAAAGAACAGAGGTGCTTAGTTAAGCTATTTCAGGGGAATGTATCCTTCCTAAAATAATGTTTTTCTATTAAAGAAACATGATTTCCAAAATTATACATAGCTGAGCTTCAGACATACAACACCAATCCTACCACCAGTGTCAGCCTCCCTCTAGTAATGTTCCATGTTCCCTCCCATACCACCACCATGACCCTTGCCCCCTGCTTGCTATCTTTTTAAGTTTTGATTGTTAAAGTTTGGGTCTCATGATTTCAGTGCTGTTGACTCTGGTTTGGATATTTAGCTTTATCATTCCTTAACACCTCTGGTTTATCTGAATCCCCATAAGCCCTGCCTCATGCTGTTTTACTTTTCATTTGTCATTGCTTCCCTACCCCTCCACTCTTTCTTCCCTTCCTTACATTCTGGGGTCAAGTATGATTTAGGCACCTCCCCATTAAACCATTGTGTTCTTTCATCCACTTGTTATAAAAACCAGGAATGAAGTCTTTTCTGTATTTATCCTTTTTCTGACTTACTTTTACACAATAATTTACACATAGTTTAAAATAAGAATCTTTTAGTTCCATTCATGTTGCAGAAAATGGCATGATTTTACTCATGTTTGTTCCAAGCACCAGTTGAGTTTTTATATGTGACCTTTACTTCTAACTAGCTCTTTTACTTAAGGGTAGCCCAAGTGAGACTAAGAGAGGATCCAGCTAAGACTTGCCATATGCATGACTCACAATATGTAATTAAAAATTGTGTTTGTGATAAATTGATGGCAATAGCTTATATAGCTACAAATAACAAAAAAATTTAATCATCAACTCATATTGTTTTAATTTCCTGATGTTTTTTCTTATTTATAAATAACCGTGTGATACATGAACATGAAACTCTTGAAGTGACAGTCACCTTCTAACACAGCCCCATCATTATCTTCTGGCCTCTTTGCAGAATCATTGTTCAGAATCAAAATGTAGTCATTCTATAATTCTTAGCTAAAAATCATTTCACACTCTCACATTATTCTTGGGCTCATGTCTAGTGTTTCAAACATAAATCACCATGTTCTTTGTGACCTAGTCTTCTGATGTCTTTCTAGGTGCCAGAGACATGTTGACCTTGATGCTCCTCTGCTATATGATGCTTGAATATATAAAAACTATATATTTCTACTTACCCTGAAATCAAACCTTTTTCCTGCTACAATTATTTTTTCACATAAAAATTTAATTTAGCAAGATTTTCTCAATTGTCCCAAGTCTGTATCTCTGTGGATTATCTTTTGGCTCCATGTTCTTTATCTATTAATACATCTGTCTTTTTTAATACTTGTTTATTTTGTGTTCTGTATAGCTTTTAACTTCTAAAGAACAAAATTTATACTATTAGCTTTACTACTGAATTGACACTCCATCCATGCTTCTTGAATGAATAAAGATAAGTGAGTGAGGAATTTTTTTTTTCTCGGGGTTTGGTGAAACTACTGAAGTCACACTCAGTTTTCACTAGCACCCTATCTGAATCAAGCTGTGACTTTATGCTGATATCTAGTAGCCACTCTCCTTTAGTTATATAACCTACCAATTCTCCACTATTATATCAGCTTCATGGTATAGGTGGGCCCCAACTATATCCTGGAGTTCTATTCATTGCAATGGTAATTGTTATAAGAATGAATGGAGAGCAAATGCTTCATAGCTGTTTGAAGTTCAGTCTATACCACCTTAGTAATGTTACTAAGGTCCACTCTGCATATTCTTTAATTTCCTCCTGGATTGATGCTCTTTCTTAGGAAGGGGAATATGAATAGAACCCAGGCAAGGCCTGCTCTGAAGATGTCATTTCTTCAGTGGATGATAGTTTTTCAAATTTTACCATGAGTATCCTGTTCTTCTCTTCCAGGGTTTGCTCTTAAAGGGTTTCTCTCACATTCATTAGGTAAGTGGGAAAGAAGAAATTTTCTAATGCTAATGACTATGTTTAATGCCATCTGACCTGAAAAAAATGATTTTGCTTATCTTTGTTTCTCAACTATGTTTATTGTATTCTTTTATACATGTTTGTCTGAATTCTAGCCTCCGTGTGTGCATGTGTCTCTGTGTTTTCTTTTCTTTTCTGTTCTTTTCTTTTCTCTCTTTCTTTTTTTTTTTTTGGCTATGCCCAGTGGTGTTTAGGTATCACTTCTGTGTTCAGGGATCATTCTTGGTGGTGCTTAGAGCACAATATCATGTATTAGGGATAAAATAGGGGCCAGCTGTGTGCAAGGCAAGTGACTTAGCTTTTACTATTTCCCTAGATCATCCATTTTAATTTATTTTTGTTTATGAGAATGTTTTTTCAGAATAAAATATTCCTAACTGGAATGTATTTTATTTTATATATAAGTCAAAAATGTTATTAAGTATAAATATTAGGTAGTGGGCAAGGAATATAGCTAAGTGATAGATTGCTAGCTTTGAATGTCAAAGTCCTTATTTCAGTTTCTACTACCAAATATCCCCCTGAGTACCGGCAACAGCAACCCCCCAAACAAAAAATATTTAGATATTTTATAGGAACTTTCTGATTTCATATTCTCTATCTGTTAACCTGTTTGACCTTTCTTATAAAGAGAAAGCCAGCCTCATGTTATTAACTGATCAATCACATTTTTCCCTGTAAGTATTATGATTTTTTAAAATTTATCTTGGTAACTATTTTTCTAATATGTAGTCTTGACTCTTAATTTTGCCCAAAATAAAATAAGCCCCATTTGTCTTCATTGTCATGTTATTTTTTTCTCCGAAGATATTAATTTTCAATCATGACTGATTGTTGTGCTATTTGTTTATTTAGGTGTCTTTTTAGAAACATTTATAATTCTTGGATGGGATGATCATGTCAATTTGGAGTTTTTGTAATGTCTTAGAGATGCTTTTGTACAGAGAATCATGGTCATGCTGTTACTTTAGATGTCAATTCAATATTCACTTCATTAAACCACAGATATTTATGATTCTAGTTTTTCTAAACACTTTAAGTTTACATTACCTGCTTTATCATTTTATTTGTGAATCTAATAAAATTTAGCAGTTGCTTTCAAAGGACTTTTAGATCAATTTAAGTTGAAGATATTCAATTCCTAAAGCACATCTCATTATAATTTAGTTAATAAAATCCTCTTAAGTATTTAAAATTCATTTTGTATATTTAATATATTCACTCTTCTTTTTAAGCTTTTCAAATGTCTGACCTACCAGTCAAACCTTAACAGCCACAGCAAATTTAATAAATTAATTTAACTAACAAATCACATGTTCTTCTCAGCAATTCAATACTTCTAAACTTGATTAAATTCTTTAAATCTTTCAACTTAAAGGTAAAACTCTATAATCCATCACCTAATTCCGCCCCCCCCCCATAACTTGGATTCCAAGGCTATTTCACATTCACAAGAATGCATGTTCTTGTTTTTGTTTTTGTTGTTGAGCCATACCTGGTGATATTTATTCAGAACAATCTATCATTGTACTCAGGGGTCACTCCTGGCTGGTTTGGGGGACCAAAGGGGATGTTAGGGATTAAACCTGGGCCAACTGTATGAAAAGAAAAACCTGACTCCTATACTATCTCTCCAGACACAATATGTCACGTGTTCTTAAACACAAAACCTCTCCCTATAATATATATATATATATACCTAGTATATATTTTATGTATGTATATAAAAATGTATCTCTCAGCTTATCTTAAAACATTCGTGAGTTTAAGGTACTTTGTAATTTCCATATTTAATGAATATAATCATGATGAAAAAGTTCTCACTAGATTTAATATCTAAAATTAATTCAGTTTGTCAATCTAAAGAAGTTCCAATTTATGGAGAACTTTGACCTTTGTTCCATCAATTAACTGAGAATATATGTTTTTTTTTTTTTTTGTCCCCAATTTCCAATCCAGACCAGGCAAGGACCTGGGTTGAAGTGTATATAGGGTGCGTTTACTGTACCTCCTTTTTCTATACAGTCTGTGTGAGGAACACAGCCTGTGGTAAGAATTGGGAGGCCTTATTTTTTTTTCCTTCTTTTCCCCCCCCCTTTTTTTTAATTTAAGCGTTTTGATTACATATGTGTTTGTGATTTCGGTCATGTGAAGAACACCCCCTTCAACAGTGCAACATTCCCACCCCCAATGTCCCAAGTCCCCCTCCCTCCCACCTCATCCACACCTGTACTCCAGACAGATTTTCCAGTTCTCTCATTCATTGACATTATTATGGTGGTTTTCTGTGTGTTTGTTTTTGTAGTTGCACTCACCACTCTTTGTGGTGAGCTTCATGGAGTAAAC
>PVKC010005167.1:0-33847 GCA_004027635.1 Crocidura indochinensis | reverse complement strand
GCTGCCTTTCATTGGCACACACAGGCTTGATTATATTATCAGTGTATGCTCCATTCTCTTCTTCCATGACATCAAAAGCTACATATAAACAAGAGGCCCAGATAATTCACAAGCCCATCAAAATATAAAAAGTATGGTATCGGGGCCCGGGAGATAGCTAGGAGGTAAGGCTTTTGCCTTTCATGCAAAAGGTCATCGGTTCAAATCCTGGTGCCCCATATGGTCCCCCGTGCCTGCCAGGAGCAATTTCTGAGTATGGAGCCAGAAGTAACCCCTGAGCACTGCCAGGTGTGACCCCCCCCCCAAAAAAAGAATTTGGTGTCAAAAATCACTTTGGTCCACCCAGATGCACTGCTCTGAGAAAACTTTGGACTGAGAGGGCTTTCTTCCTGTGCTTCTCTCTTTGCTCAATTCTTGGAGTCCCATAAGATATCAGACCCCTGGGAAGCGAACCCAGAAATCACTGCATTATGAAGCTGCCAGCGAGTCAATGAGTGAGTAAGAACTGTTGGCTCTGAGGCTTCCCAATTGGAGAGCTGCTTGCTCTTCCTGCGGGAGACTCCATGCAGCTGCGCTCTGCTGAGAAAACTTTGGACTGAGGGGGCTTTCTTCCTGTGCTTCTCTCTTTGCTCAATTCTTGGAGTCTTTCTAACCAATAACTCTTTCTAACCAAAAAAACCCCATCAAAACATACAGGAAAAACCACACTACTAGAGCGACAATGCGGAAAGTCCATAGGCAAACACAAGGCACCGAGAATGAAGATGATGGCTTGGACTTCCTTAAAAATCACAACCCTCTGCTTAACCTCTCAGATAAGGAACTTAAAATAGAAATATGGAATATGTTTGTAGAACTCCAAGAAAGCATAGATCGATCAGAACAGAACACAAATACAGAACTCAGAAAACTATAAACTGAAATAGCAGGCCTGAAAAACACGGTAGCTCAACTGAAAACCTCAGTGGATGCCCTCAGCAGCAGGGTAAGAGCAGCTAGGAGAGAATCGGTCTAATGGAAGATGAGATGCAGAAAAACTCAACACAACAGAAGAAATGGGAAAAGAACCTTAGGACAAAGGAGCAGGCAATGGAAAAAGTACTCAAGGAATGTGAACAGATGAAAATAGAAGTATTTGATAAACCCAAAAGAAACAGCATAAGAATAATTGGAGTCCCAGAGATCCAAGGAGAATATCACCAGGAAGAATCAACTGTCAAAGACATCATCAAAGAGATACTACCAGAGTTAACGACTACATGCAATCAAATCCTGCATGCCCAAAGAGTACCAACCAAATGAGACCTAAAGAAAAACACCCCCAGACACATCCTAGTTAAAATGACAAATCCCACAGATAGAGATAGAATACTGAATGCAGCAAGATCAAAAAGGGAAATTACATTCAAAGAAGCATACCTAAGTCTTATAGCAGACATGTCACAAAAAACTCTCAAGCCAGAAGACAGTGGTGGGATATTGTGACAAGACTGAAAGAAATGAATGACTCATCGAGAATACTGCACCCAGCCCGACTCACGTTCAGGTACCAAGGAAAAATACATAGCTTCATGGATAAACAACAGCTTAAAAACTTCACAGATGATAACCCAGCCTTAAAGGAAAAACTGACAGGTCTACTCTAAGACAAGAGAGATCAACAAACACAGGATACTTATCTACAAAGATGACATTAAATCCTATGACAATCATCTCCCTCAATGTCAATGGGCTAAATTCATCAATTAAAAGACACAGAGGGGCAAAGTGGATCAAAAAGATGAATCCAACCTTCTGCTGCCTACAAGAAACACATCTGAATAGTCAGAACAAACATAGACTCAAAATCAAAGACTAGAAAAAATTCAACCAAGCAACAATACCCTCAAAAAAGCTGGGGTGGTCATATTAATATCTGATGACTCAACTTTATACTCAGAAAAGTGGTAAGGGACAAAGATGGACACTGCGTTCTAATCAAGGGATATTTGAAACAGGAAGAAATCAGACTATTAAACATATATGCACAAAATGAGAGAACAGCAAATTATCTAATACAGTTACTGACAAATCTGAAAGAAGAAATCAATAACAATACAATAATTATGGGAGATCTCAACATGGCCCTATCAACACTTGATGGGTCAACCAGACTGAAACCCAACAAAAACATACTAGTCCTGAAAAGAGAAATGGAAGGAAGAGGACTAGATGTATATAGGACTCTCCATCCCAAAAAACCTGGATACACATTCTTCTCCAATGTACATGGGTCATTCTCCAGGATAGACTACATGCTGATACATAAAACATACCTCCATAAAATTAGGGGGTAGAAATCTTGCAAACTACCTTTGCCAACCACAAGGCTCTGAAATTAGATGTGAACTACAAAGCCACACAGAAGAAAAACATTAACAACTGGAAATTAAACACCCTGCTACTGAACAACTAGTGGGTCTGAGATGAAATCAAAAAGGAAATTAAAACTTTCCTGGAAACAAATGATAATGAAGACACAAACCCCCCAGAATCTATGGGACACAGCAAAAGCGGTCCTGAGAGGAAAATTTATAGCTCTACAAGCACACATCAGGAAGGAAGAAGGGGCATACCTGAATAACCTAATGACACAGCTCAAAAATTAGAAAATGACCAACAAAAGGAACCAAGAGTAGGGAGACAGAAGGAAATAACAAAGTTGAAAGCAGAATTCAATGAAGTGGAAAACCGAAGAACAATCTGAAAGATCAACAAAAGCAGAAGTTGGTTCTTTGAAAAAATATACAAGATTGATAGGACATTGGCAAAACACACAAAGAAAGAGAGAGAGAAATCTGATAACCTGTATTGGAAATGAAAACGGGGAGATCACAACAGATACTGTAGAGATACAAAGGGTAATCAGAGACTACTTTGAGAAACTTTATGCTACTAAACATGAGAACCTGGAAGAAATGGAAAAATTCTTAGACGCATATACCCTTCCACACTTAAATAAGGAGGAGGTAGAATATCTAATCTCCCCCATCACCACTGAGGAAATTGAAAGTGTAATCAAACATCTTCCCAAAAAGAAAAGCCCAGGCCCAGATGGATTTCCTAATGAATTTTTTCAAACCTTTCAAGAGGTGATACTACCAATCATAGCCAAGTTGTTCCATAAAATAGAGAAAACAGGAATATTCCCAAATAGCTTCTATGAAGCCAACATCACCTTGATACCAAAACCAGAGAGATGCTGCCAAAAAAGAAAATTACAGACCAATATTCCTGATGAATGCCAATGCAAAGATCTTCAACAAAATTTTGGCAAATAGGATCCAATGCGTCATCAAGAAGATCATACACCACGATCAAGTAGGTTTCATTCCAGGAACAGGGTTGGTTTAACATCCGTAAATCTATCAACATCATACACAACATCAACAAGAAGAAAAATAAAAATCACACGATCATATCAATAGATGTAGAGAAAGCATTTGTTAAGGTTCAACACCCATTCTCAATCAAAACTCTCAGCAAGATGGTTATGGAAGGAACCTTCCTCAATCTAGTTGAAGCCATCTACCACAAGCCAATGGCAAATATCATCCTTAATGGAGAAAAACTAAAAGCCTTTCATCTAAATTCTGGTACAGACAAGGCTGTCCGCTCTCACCACTCCTCCTCAACATAGTACTGGAAGTTCTTGCTATAGTAATCAGGCAAGAAAAGGATATCAAGGGAATCCAGATAGGGAAGGAAGAAGTTAAGCTTTCATTGTTTGTAGATGACATGATACGCTACCTAGAAAACCCTAAAGATTCTACCAAAAGCTTCTAGAAACAATAGACTAATTTAGCAAGATGGCAGGCTACAAAATTAACACACAGAAATCAATGGCCTTTTTATACACCAATATAGATCAGGAATAGAATGAAATCAGGAAGGCAATCCCATTCACAATAGCACCACACAGAATCAAATATCTTGGAGTCAACTTGATCAAAGATGTGAAGGACCTATACAAAAAAACTATAAGTCACTCCTCCGAGAAATAAGAGAGGGCACACGGAAATGGAAACACATACCCTGCTCATGGACTGACAGGATTAACGTCATTAAAATGGCATCATACAGATTTAATGCCATCCCTATAAAGATACCCATGACATTCTTCAAAGAAGTGGATCAAGCACTTATGAAGTTCATCTGGAACAATAAACACCCTAAAATAGCTAAAGCACTACTAGGGAAAAGGAAAATGGGAGGCATCAATTTCCCCAACTTTAAACTCTACTACAAAGCAATAGTTATCAAAACAGCATGGTATTGGAATAAAGACAGACCCTCAGATCAGTGGAATCAGTTTGAATTCCAGACATTGTCCCCCAGATATACAAGTACCTAATTTTTGACAAAGGAACAAGAAATACTAAGTGGATCAGGGAAAACCTCTTCAACAATTGGTGCTGGTGGAACTGGTTTGCCACTTGCAAAAAAGCGAACATAGACCCCCAGTTAACATCATGCACGAAGGTAAAATCCAAATGGATTAAAGACCTCTATATCCGACCTGATACCATAAGGTATATAGAACAACACGTCGCTAAGATAGTCCATGACATTGAGATGAAAGTCATCTTCAAGGAGGAAACTACACTTTCCAAACAAGTGGAAGCAGAGATCAACAGATGGGAATACATTAAACTGAGAAGCTTCTGCACCACCAAAGAAACCGTGCCCAGGATACAAGAGTCACCCACCAAGTGGGAGAATCTATTCACCCAACACCCATCAGATAAGGGGCTAATATCCAAAATATACAGGGCACTGACAGAACTTTACAAAAAAAACCCTCTAATTCCATCAAAAAAAATGGGGAGAAGAAATGAACAAACACTTTGATAGAAAAGAAATACAAATGGCCAAAAGGCACATGAAAAAATGCTCCTCGTCACTAATCATCAGGGAGATATAAGTCAAAACAACCATGAGATACCACCTCCCACCACAGAGATTGGCCCACATCACAAAGAATGAGAATAGTCAGTGCTGGCGGGGATGTGGAGAGAAAGGAACTCTTATCCACTGCTGTGGGAATGCAGACAAGTCCAACATCTATGGAAAGCAATATGGAGATTCCTCCAAAATCTGGAAATTGAGCTCACATTCGACCCAGCTATTCCACTCCTAGAGATATACCCTAAGAACACAAAAATTCAATACAAAACACCTTTCTCACACCTATATTTGTTGCAGCACTATTCACAATAGCCAGGCTCTGAAAACAACCACATGCCCTTCAACAGAAGAATGGCTAAAGAAACTGTGGTACATATACTCAATGGAATATTATGCAGCCGCCTGGAGAGATGAAGTTATGAAGTTATCCTATACATGGATGTACGTGGAATCTTCCATGCTGAGTGAAATAAGTCAGAGGGAGAGAGAGACACACACACAGAATAGTCTCACTCATCTATGGGTTTTAAGGAAAATTAAAATTATTTTTGCAACAATCATCAGAGACAATGAGAGTAGGCTGGAACTTCCAGCTCACTCCATGAAGCTTTCCACAAAGAGTGGTGAGTGCAGTTATAAAAATAACTACAGAGAAAACTATCATAATCACTTGAATTAATGAGTGAACTGGAAAGCCTGTCTGGAGTATAGGCGTGGGTGAGGTGGGAGGGAGGAGTCTTGGGACATTGGTGGTGGAAACGTTGCATTGGTGAAGGGGGTGTTCTTTAAATGACTGAAACCTAATCACAATCATGTATGTAATCAAAATGTTCAAATAAAAAATATCACTTTGGATTCTGTATGACATTAAAAAACTTGTTGAAATATGCCTGTCACCTAAACAGCATAAATAATGGGTTTCTATAGCCAAGATGGAACAAATAAACAAGTGGCAGGGGTCAATCTCTCTTATGAATTATTGATGGCAGAAAATCAATATGCAGATGTTCGGGCACAAGCTGCTTTACCTAAGGAAATCTTAAAAAAATAATTAAAGATATTGCATTTTCTTCATGGGAAAAATTGATACTAACAGCACTGATGAAGGAACCTTTTTACAAATTACCCAAGCATGGCCGGGTGGTGGCGCTGGAGGTAAGGTGCTTGCACTAACCTAGGATGGACCTCGGATCGATCCCCCAGTTCCCCATATGGTCCCCTGTGCCTGCCAGGAGCAACTTCTGAGTGAATAGCCAGGAGTAACCCTTGAGTGTCACTAGGTGTGGCCCAAAAACAAAATAAATAAATAAATAAATTACCCAAGGCCCCCATGAGCCATGTGTAGAATTTGTGGATAAGCTTAAAGATGCTCTGAAAATACAAGTAAAAAATGAGTAGGTGAGGAAATTCGTAGAAAAATGGTTGGCTTATTATAATGGGAATTCTGCCTGAAGATTAGTTTGGCTCCATTGCAGGAAAAGGCAGACTTGATGATATTTTTGTATGCCTGTCAAAATGTCTATGACATACCCCACCCAGCAGCAAACTTGGACTCTGTACAAACCTTCATGGTTACCAAGGGAACAATGCCTTTGCACCCCTCCTCCCTGGGGACAAAGCACATTCCGAAAACCAGGGCTTTGACCAAAATGCAAAATGGGTCGCCAATGGGAGAAAGACTGCAGATCCAGGAACATCATTGATAATAATCCTAGGAGCGGTATCAGCACAATCTCCAGGAGGCAAATCAACTGTTACCATTGTGGAAACCAGGGCATGTCAAAAGAAATTGTCAGCTTCTTTTAAATTAAGCTTCTCAAGGACACACATACATGATGTAGGAAAATGCCCACAAGGCCTCCCCCAGGCCCTTCCAAATCAGGGGCAAAGTCCACAGACAATAATTCTTCCCAGTCCAGCCCAAGGAAAATCATCACAATTAGGGGATTAATTCATACGATGTCAGGAAGTCCGGGATTGATCATAGTAGGCCTGGAGGATATTACAATTATCCAGGAGCATGTTCTTATATGCTAAAAACTGGCATTGTGGGCCCGACTCCCCCAGATACAATGGGTTTGGTTCTTTGCAAAAGTTCCCTCAACATAAAGGATATATCAGTAACCACTGGTGTCATTGACTCAGATTCAATGGGAGAAATCATTGTAGTTATTGTCATACCAGTTATGTGAACCTTTATAAAGGGGGAAGCAATTGCCCTGATAGTGATAGTGCCTTATGTCAAATGTGGGAACTCAGATAAGAAAAGAATTGGAGGTTTTGGAAGCACAAATCCGGGTGCTGCCCACAACCCACTCATGGCCCTGGTTACTACAGTAAGAGACGAAAACCCAATGATCAAACTTCACTTGGAAGGCCAACCCTATCTTGGCATGCTAGATATGGGTGCTCAGGTTACCATAATCTCTGATAAAGAATGGCCAGAAAATTGGCATCTCCAGGAAATCCAGAATTCTCTAGAAGGAATAGGAGGTTTTAGTTCCCGTTTGCTTAGTACAAAGACTATAGTGTTTTATGGCCCCCCAAAATCAAAGAGCTATAATCAGACCTCACGTGGGTCCATTCTCACCATCCCTGTGGGGCCATGACCTACACAAAGAGTAGAAGGCAGATTTCCACATCCCACTAGCTCCAGAAGAGCCCAAACCTTCTCTTGATTTAAAAACCAAAAATTTTTCATAGGGACCACTGCCAGAAAAAAAACCCAGCACTTATAAAATAAAATGAAAATCTGACGAACAAATATGGACAGGCCAGCAGCCCCGTAAAACTGATAAATTAAAGGTACTTACAGAATTAGTGGAGGAACTGCTAAATTTAGGACATATTGAACCTTCTTTTTCTTAATGGAATTGGCCTATATTTACTATAAAAAAGAAATCTGGTAAATGGAGACTTTTGATGAATCTTAGAGCTGTAAACTTATTAATGATACTATCACCTGTAGTTATTGCAAAGGAATGGCCACTAACTACAATTGATCTGAAAGACTGCTTCTACCATATTCCTATTCACCCAGATGATAAAAAAACGTTTTGCCACGTGGGGCCAATCCTGCCTGGTGATTGGGAGCCCAGAGACTTTTAAAGACACCAGCCCCCATGCGGTCTGCCCTTTTCTGCCTCTTCTCTGCTGACCTGGCCACCAAACAACTAAGACTGCAAAGGCTCCAGGACCCACCCTCGGTAAGATGTCCCCACCCAACACACGTGGGGTCAATCCTGCCTGGTTATTGGGAGCCCAGAGACTTTAAAGATGCCAGCCATGCAGTCTGCCCCTTTCTGACTCTTCTCTGCTGAGCTGGCCACCAAACAACTAAGACTGCAAACGCTCCAGAACCCACATCCAAAAAGCGCAGCTGCTCCGCTTCGCTCCGCAGTGTGCTCACCTTGTAAATCTTGAATTCCATTTCAGCACACTGTAAGAAGCAACCTAAAGCTTTACCAATAGAGTAATTTGGCAGTACTCCCCTATATGTACAGAAATCAAAATGGCTCCTCTTATGTCTCAGGCTTCCCTTCTCCCTCCGCACTCCAGGGGAGAGATGCTTTGGGGGGAGGGCAGACAGACATCTGGCTTCCAGTTTCTTCTTGGATTCAGGAGACCAGTTCTTGCCAGGTATGGGGTTTGGGGAGACCCCATACCGGAGCCTATCTCCCTAGTCTGGAGAGTGCTGGGAGGCTTGGCAGGCCCCCAGCCGTCCTTGTCTTATTCCCCTGACTCCAGGCCTTACCTGGGTGCCAGCTCAGATGGCCAGAAGTGGGTTCAGGTGAAATCTTAATGGGCCCCAGGCTTCCCCTCTCCCTCCGCACTCCAGGGGGGAGATGCATTGGGAAGAGGGCGGGTAGACATCTGACTTCCAGTTTCCTCTTGGATTCAGGAGACCAGCTCTTGCCAGGTATGGGGTTTGGGGAGGCCCCATACCAGAGCCTATCTCCCTACTCTGGGGAGTGCTGGGAGGTTTGGCAGGCCCCCAGCCATCCTTTTCTTGTTCCCCTGACTCCAGGCCTTACCTGGGTGCCAGCTCAGACAGCCAGAAGTGGGTTCAGGTGGACTCTTAGTGGGCCCCAGGCTTCTTCTCTCCCTCCACACTCCAGGGGAAGATGCATCAGAAGGAGGACGGGTAGACATCTGGCTTCCAGCTTCCTCTTGGATTCAGGAGACCAGCTCTTGCCAAGTATGGGGTTTTGGGTGGCCCATATCACAGCCCTTCTTCCTGGTCTGGGGAGTGCTGGGAGGCTTGGCAGACCACCAGTCATCCTTGTCTTTTTCCCCTGACTCCAGGCCATCCCTGGGTGTCAGTCTAGGTGGACTGCATAGGGGTGAACAGGCTTTCCAACTATCTCTTGAGTGATGAATGCAGTTAGAGAAATAACACTGGAAACTATCATAGCAATGTGAATGAATGAGGGAACAAGAAAGCCTATCTAGAGTACAGGTGTGGGTGGGGTGGGGAGGAGGGAGATCTGGGAAATTGGTGGTGGGAATTCTGCACTGGTGAAGGGGGGGTGTACCATGACTGTACCATACAACTACAATTATATTTGTAATCATTGTGTTTAAATAAAGATAATAAAAAATTCATATATATCGAATTCTGGTAGTTAGGTAGAAAGCAAATCCACCCCAATGCTGCCCTTTCTATTCTATGGGGCTCCTTAAAGTGATGTTGCATAGGTTTGGGATATCTTTCATACTGAGTCCAATAATCCAAATTCTAGTTTTATAGGAATACTAGATAGACATGGCTATCTAGTATTACCCAGGCATCTGGGTACTTTGTCACACAAAGGGTTTATTGTAAAATTAATTAAAACTGGTATGTTCTAGGTGTTGCTGATACACCTCTAGACTAGAGATTCCACATTTTGTTCATTTAATCACATGTTGTTTGGTATCATTTCAACTTTTGTCCATATTTCCAATAAAATTGTAAGAACAAAAACAAAACAAAACAAATGTTTTGCATTTTCAGTTCCTTCTCTCAATAATACTTATCCCTGCAGACATTTCCAAAGGACTGTTCTCCCTCAGGGCATGCTGAATTCTCCAACAATGTGTCATTTTTTTGTAGATAAGATTTTGAGTCCTGCTCTGCCCATTTTTGGCATATTTGATTTTTACCCCAGTTTATCACTTTTCACTTCTTCAAACAAAACCGCATAACTAGAACTATCTAGTCTCACCTCCCATTTAGAGGGGGAAATAAGGGAAGTACCAAGACCAAACAAGTATAAGACCACTTAGCTGTAAGCTAGGCACAGAGGAGATCATCTATTCTAGCAGCCCCAAGGGAGAGGGAGGTGGATATGGGTGGTAGGATGGGAATGGAGGTGGAAGGAGGACAATTTGATATGGGAATCCCCTGATTTTATGTTAATATGTACCTAAAATATTATTGTCAACAATATACAAAAAATAAAGAAATATTATTTAAAAAAAGATTTTGAGTCCTGCTCATGAAAAATTTCCTTAAGCTATGAATTATACAGATGATATCTTGGGGGCCAGGTGGTGGCGCTGGAGATAAGGTGCCTGTGCTAACCTAGGACAGACCGCGGTTCGATCCCCCGGTTCCCCATATGGTCCCCCGTGCCTGCCAGGAAAGACTTCTGAGCGAATAGCCAGGAGTAACCCCTGAGCGTCACCAGGTGTGGGCCAAAAACCAAAAAGAACAAACAAACAAACAAAAAAAAAACAAAAAAACGGATGGTATCTTGCTCACAATGAAACAGATTTACAGGACTTATACTCTTATGTTATTGACAGTTTACAAACATTGGTACTAAAAATAGCTTAAGAAAAATTACAGAATATGCCACTGCATCAATACTTGGGTTTTATTTTAGAACAAACGTCGATACGTCCACAAAAAATTTCTATCAAAAAAAAAGCCTCAAAACACTTACGATTTTCATAGACTTTTAGGTGACGTAAATTGGCTGCTTCCTGCACTAGAAATTCTGAACGCAGAGCTGTCTAATCTGTTTAAAACTTTGGAGGGTGATCCTGCTTTAGATAGCCCCCAAAATTTAACAACAGCTGCGAAAAAAATTGGATATCTTCTTGAACAGATTACAAAAATAATTTCTCTTAAGATTCATCCCAGAAGAAGGGCCTGGGAGATAGCATGGAGGGAAGGCATTTGCCTTTCATGCAAAAGGTCATCGGTTGGAATCCCGGTACCCCATATGGTCCCCCGTGCCTGCCAGGAGCCATTTCTGAGCATGGAGCCAGGAGTAACCCCTGAGTGTGACCTAAAAACCGAAAGATTCATCCCAGAATAAAAGGTATTTCTGCTAATATTCCCTACAATAGAAAACCCAAGGCAGCATTAATGCAGCAGGCAGGACCTTTGGAATCGGTGTATTTGCATAACAAACAGCCTCGCTCTATAGTCTCTTACTTGCACTAATTTCAGAACTTATTATCAAAGCGAGACTCAGATCTATAGCTCTACTAGATTTTGACTCAGATATAACAGTTTTGCAAATACCAAAAAAGGAAATTTAGTCAATATTATCTTTTAATGAATCTTAACAAAGGGCACTCTCAGATTTCACAGGAGAAATATCTTTCTATTATCCAGCAGGAAAAACTTGGGATTTTTTTTTAAAGAAAACAGTTTGTTATTTCTTCAATTGTTTGGGATTCCCTATTCCCAATGCCAAGTTTTTTTTATATTGATAGAGCAAAAAATGGGAAATGAGGAATAACTGGGGACGACATTAATATGACCATAGATACCAAATATTAAACTGCGCAGAAAGTTGAATTAGCAACGTTAATTTGCCTATTAGAAAATGTATCTGAAGGCCGGAGAGATAGCACAGCGGTAAGGCGTTTGCCTTAGATACAGAAGGACGATGATTCGAATCTCAGCATCCCATATGGTCTCTCGAGCCTGCCAGGAGCGATTTCTGAGCATAGAGCCAGGAGCAACCCCTCAGCGCTGCGGTGTGTGACCCAACCCCCCCCCCAATGTATCTGAAGCCATGAGTGTCATTTCTGATTCTTTGTATGTGGTAAATTTATGTCATGTAATAGCCACTGCCTCCCTTAATGCTAACAACCCGACCATACGAACTTACTTAAACAATAACAACAGCTTCTTCAAAAATGAACAGAACCCATCTTCATCGTGCATATTAGAGTCCACTCAGGTCTTCCAGGACCGATGGCTCAAGGGAATAAAACTGTTGACTTGTTAGCAATGCCTATATTTAAACCACCTGTAGAGGAACATTCAGTCCTACACACAAATGCCTGCCGCTTACATGTGAATTATCAAATTCTATGGAGGCATGCTAGAGAAATTATAGAAAACTGCAACATGTGTGCACCATTAACAAAAAGGACTCACATAGTAGGAGCAAACTCAAGAGGTTTACAGTCAAATGAACTTTGGCAAATGGATATAATTCAAACAGATTTATTTCCAAGAAAACTTTATCTTCATGTTGTGCTAGACACTTACTCTGTTTATGTGGGCAATTCTTATGTCTTCCCAAAAATCTAAGACTGCTTGTAGTTTTCTTTTACAAATTTTTTTGTGATAGGTATTCCCTATTCTATAAAAACTGATAATGGGCCAGCCTATATTAGCAAAACTTTTGAATTTTTTGTAAAGAATGGCAGATAAGACATTTAAAGGGGATTCCTCACAATTGTCAGGGACAGGCCATTGTGGAAAGGTATCACAGAATCTTAAAATCTCAATTACAAAAAAATAGAAAAAGAGGTTTAGTACCAAATGAATTGTTATCTTTTACTCTTATCACATTAAATTACTTAAACTTACCCCAAGGGGATAGTTACACAGCAGGGGAAAGACATTTTAAAGAAGATATTCAGAGTCAATAAACAACCCATACACCTATTTGAATCAAGGAGGATGAAAAATGGATAGTTGGATTATCTTCTCCTGAGAGAAAGGGGTTATGCCTTTGTTTCTACAAATTACAACCTTCCCAAGATTTTGGGTCCCCTTACGTTTTGTCAGAAATCAGACTAGCACAAATGACCAGGATCAGATTGCTAGAACTATAAGCTCCCCCTCACATCAAATGCAAAATATTCAAGACACTGACAATTGTAACATTGCTGAGGCCTCCCGGAAAGGGAACAAGGAATTAACTTTCACACCCCATACCTTGAGTGAGACTGACAAAGTGAATAGACCTTGCATTCCAGGATACAAAAGGAAAGACAGGAACCTATCTTAACTGGGCTCCAAAATATAGGAAAGTCTTGCTACATGAACTCAATATTGCAATGCCTGTATAATATTTCAGATTGACTCAGTATTTTTATATCAAGATCATTATAAAAAAGATATTAACAGGAAAAATCCAAGAGGACATGAAGGTAAATTAGCAGAAGAATTTGGTCAGCTCATCAAAACCATGGGAAATGGATGTCATAGATATATCAATCCCGAAAGCTTCAAAGTAACAATTGGTTTACTTAATAACCAGTTTGCTGAATACAATTAGCAGAATTTTGACAAACTATTAATGTTTCTTATAGAGGGACGACACCAGGATTTGCTTACTGAAAATTAAATGACAGATAAAGCTATATACCTAATAGACAATGAAAAATATGAACAAACTAGGCCAAAACACTGAAGGGCTCATGAATCTATTATTTAAAAGATTTATTTAAAAGATTTATTTATTTAAGATCTATTTATTTAAAAGATTAAGGACAGTTCAGTGTCACAATGCCACCAAAAGTCCCAGGTTTATGAGACATTTGTTCATTTGTCCCTGACTGTTATGTCTACAGATAATTGTACATTACAATAATGCCTCTTTGAATTTTTTAAAGAGTTAAGAGATGACAACAAAGTTCAGTGCAATAGCTGCAACATTAAAAGGGATTTTTTAAGGAAAACATACATATGGAAACTGCCACCAATACTTATAATACGTTTGGAACGTTTTGTCTTTGATGGAAAACAAATTAAAAACTGCACACTTAAGTGGATTTTTCTTTAGAAGACCTCAACTTAGCAGAATTCACTCCAGAAAATAAAAGCAAGACTGAAAAATACAACTTATCATCAGTGTCAAACCATTATGGTCAAGTTCACTATGGACACTGTACTTCATACAGTAAAATTACCACAAGGCAACACTGAATCAATTTTGATAAAAAGAAGATCAAAAAGTTCCTAATACATCAGTGAAATCTACAGCAGCATACCTCCTGTCGCATACTGTTGGTTACCATGACCTGATAGTGGCCATTTTTTGCTTCATTCTCTCTGCCATTTTCCAGTTTTGCAGCTGCAAAGTGCCTACATGCTGTTTTGCTATAAAGCCCCAGAGCTAGCAGGAAATAGACAGCCACAAAAGTAATAAATAACTCTTTAGCCCAGAGAAGAAGGACACGGCCTGGTACCACTCCCTGGAATGAGGCTAGACTCCCCTGGCCCGCATGCTTGAGTTAATAAGGTATTCATTATTGTTATGTGTAACATTGTTTTTACAAAGTTATTTCTTGCCCAACCATAAATCTGTTAAGAGCTTAAGAATGTGGTCAAGCAGACCCTCCTCAGGGTCACAGGGTGTTACCATGGAAACTGCTAATCTAGTATGACTTGCAAGATTGTCTTGCCCCCTACCCCACTGCCCACTTTCCATATTTGGGAGATGATGTTACTTTCTTTGTTTCACCCAACCTGTGCTGTGTTTATACCATATTTGGAATAATGAAGTGGCCTGTGTGCCAAAAGGATGATTGACATCCCCTTTGCCTGCCCCTCTTCACCTTGTCTATATAAGCAGAAGCACATCACATTAAAGTTTGCCTTTGATCGGTTTCTTCCGTCTTGGGCCTGTTATTCCTTAACCTCTCAAATTTCTTACAGGTGTGGTCTGATCTGAGCCTCGCAAAATAAAGGTGTGGCTGTCCATGAGCCTCTCATCGACTCCCCGCTGGCCGGGTCCCTTCGGGGGGTTTCAGGACACCCGCAGCATACTTCACAGAGATCTATAATTAATGCCCGATAATCATTTCATTTATTTGTCATTTGTTATTACTGCTTTATGCTTTCTTTCACAGGTATCATTGCTGTATAGGATTGAAAATGATGAATCCCCATTGCGGTTTCTTTTGTGGTGTATTTATGTCTTAATTTCTGTATTACTCTAGGTCACAATTAACCAGGAAATTTTGCAATTTAATTAGTGTTACTCAAGGCTCACCTGAGAGAAAAATCCCTCATCATATCAATGTTGTTATATAACAATGCATTAAGATATACTCAACGACTTTCACTCTTTCACTCTAACATCACTATTTTATTTCCCTCAACTTAGGCTTCAAGACAGAAGTGAATTCATAATCTTGACCTAACAATACTTTTTAGGTGGACTTTCTTCACAGTGCTCACGTTCTATGATTGACTATTATAGTATTGCTGTTCTATACTTGTATTAGTGTTTTCCATGGTCATATGTGTGCATGAAATTATCTTTCAGATCTGTTCTACTCTGCCTTAATATATTATATATATTTATTTCATATAATATATATTAATATATATTCATAATATATAAAATAAATAATATATTATATATAATAACTTAAAATTCACCTATATATCTAAACAGTTTGCCTGCTATTATATTTTAAAGTGCTTTTTATTGATTCAGCTGAATTTTTCTTTTGCTCTATTTTGAATCCTTTCCAACAAATATTTTTTGGTAAGTATGAGTGAGTGCTATGGCCATATTTTTTTGTGAAATCTGTATGTGTATGTCTTGTTATGTGTCTGTCATTTTTGTATGTTTTGTATATAGTTCTCTTTTCCTAACTTTAATCTTCCCCATTTTATTCTTCCTTATCCTTCCCTCTCTCTTCCTAGTCCTTAACATTCAATTTTCAGGAATCCCTTCATATGCACAAATTATCTCCTTCACCCACAATTACAAGTCTCCTGATCTCGACCTGAGGAAGACATCCTTGACTGTTGGAGTTCTGTATCCTGTATCAAGCTGCAACCTGCTTTTCCAAACTCATCAAGTGTCTTTGTCAGGACTATTTTTTTTACAGATTGGAATTGGACTCTGTAGAAATTTCACCTTTTGTATTTTTCTAATAATTGTAATCCTTTAAAGTTATAATTGATACTATACTTCTTTTGACTATTGTAATGTTTTTACATTTTAGTTTTTAATTTTAGGAATTGATGTATTACATTAGGGTTTTGCTTTCTTGACTTTAGGTTAGTGGGTTAGATATTGTTGTCAATAATTTACTAAATGATTTTTTTGTCTGTTATCAGGGTTTTTGTGTGGGTGCATCATAGGGAAAAATAGAAGCTTCAAAAGGAGGTTTTATCCTTTTTTGATGGACTCTCAAGTTACTCATTTACAAGGGGAGGATCTCTGCCTTAAACATGTGTTTTGGTTTGTGACTTAAGCTCCCATCTGTAAATAATCGGCAGTACTTGGCTTATCAATTTAGAACCTCATATGAACTTCTGACTGAACTAGGAACTTGGATTAAGTTCAGATACCTATTGATCATCATTACAGTGGCCCCCCACTGTGCAGGGTGTATGTGCCTCTTCCTACAAAATAGGGGCCTAATTCACTGTCCCCAAAGACGGACTTTCTGATTGTCAACTTGGACATGAATGGAAAATGTGCTTCATCTCACTTGCTACACAGCCGTTTTAGCATCTCTTCGAGGATCTCTGTCTCTGAATTACAATCGGGCTTTTTGATTGTCCGGGAGCTCTCTATCACCTACTGAATCCTTGATCATTAAATTTCAGATTCTCTGTCTGCTTTTCCAAGGAAGAACTCACTTGGAATTTTTCATTTTGTATGCCGTAGATCTATCATCTCTGGAGCTTGTAGTTGATTCCTTAACACATGTTTCTGGTTTTGGACACACCCTGTGTTTAGGTTAGAAGTTTTTCTTTACTTTTTCCTGTGATGCGTTTATGCAAACGACCACTCTTTTCTTATTGCTTAGTTGTTACATTTATAATCATAGAAAATATTGCTTACTTCAGTACATTATTATTTTTTCTTTACTAAAAAGGGGGGAATTGTTGTATATAAAAATATTTCCATAAGATTATTCTTTGCCTGTTGTCCCACCTTGACCTTTCAGGTGGGGGCGCTGTTGAGAGCTGAATAAATAGTTTGGGAACGAGGTATTCAGGGTCTTTTGCCAGAGTTTGCTGGCTGGCTCAAGGTATGTTTTGGAGCTAGCAGCAGGTTGACAAAGAACTCTCTGCGCCCAAACTTTTACCCCTTAACCCTCCTGTCTGTGTGGATTACTTGCCACTGATAAATATTACCAAGATCTCCTTCAAAAGGGGACAAGGGGAATGAGAATCAATTTCACTTTCTGGGAGCTCTGTGAGGATACACAATCAACAAAGGAGCAAACAGGATCCCACAAATGGGGCAACACATAGTGACATTGAATTAGGTGTATTCCCACCACCAGTGTTGTCCTCATTCCAACCCTGTTCCCGGCATCCCCCTCCTTTACTCCCCAGACTGCTAGTCTAACTGGTCCCCTAAATGTATAACTTGTAGACGGTTGGGTATCGATTATGTTGTCATTGCTTTTGGTTTTGTTGTTTAAATCTGATCTTGTTTTAAATTTTTACTCAACATTCATATGACTGATTTTGGTACCATCGATTTCCCCCCAGTTTATTAGGTAGAACAAGATAATTCAATTTATGTGGTTCTGTTTTTTTTTTAAAGAAGAAATTGAAAAATAAAAACCAAACCAAAAACCAAAATATAAAAAATAAAACCAACCAACAAAAATTGGGATAGGCTTGTCTACAGGTTATACATTCAATTTAAAAAGAAGAAAGGGAAAAATAAAGAAAATCATAACAAAAAAGGCCAAAACATCAACAGAAAACAACAAAACCCAAAAATCAGCAACAACTAAATAGATAAAACACAAAAAGAAACAAAAATCAAACAAAAGTTCAAAACCTGCAACTACAAAAAAGCACAATAGCAATAAATACAGAAACCAAACAATAGCCAAGAGATCAAAAGAAAGGAAAAAGTAGAAAAGAAAGAAATAAAGAAGAAAGAGATAGAAAGAGAGAGAAAGAGGGATAGAAAGAAAAAAGGAAGGAGGGCTAGTGTGGCAAGACTGTATTTTTGTTTTTGTTTTTGCATAGGCACAGTAAATATTGAGGAAATTAGAAAGGGAATTTCCTTGACATAAAAGATACGGGTTTCTCCACCCTTGAAGCATTCTGTCATTGGAATAACTACAGGCTTCATACAAAAGGCTTCTTTTCACACCCTCAAGGAACTTTTTCTGGTGCCAGGAGACTTTCCGCTCAATTATGCCTGATAGAATCAGGCCTCTAACTAGAGATCTTGGTATTTGCCCAGGTCATAGGATGAAGCCTAGGATAGCTTTTTTATTTACAGTTTTAGCAGTTCTGTCCATCACTGTTGTTGTAATCAGTCTTGTGTAACTGGTGATCTTGTTGGTTTTTTTTGTTTTGTTTTGTTTTGTTTTTTTGGAGTTTTGGGCCACACCCGCTGACGGTCAGGGGTTTCTTCTGGCTATGCACTCAGAAGTCACTCCTGGCTTGAGGGACCATATGGGAAACTGGGGGATCAAACCGCGGTCTGTCCTAGGTTAGGGCAGGCCAGGCAGGCACCTTACCTTCAGCGCCACCGCCCGGCCCCCGGTGATTTTGGTTTTTACAAAGATCCTAGGACATTATGTTTCCAGAAGATGTGCTCTGTCACAGTTGTCAAAGTTGGGCCTCTGGAATTAGAGCTCTTGGTTATTGTACAAATCCTAGGCTGAGGCCTAGGCTAGGGTCTTTCTTATTGGTTGCAGGATAAGTTCTACCTAGTCATGTTTGTCAGGGTCAGTCTTCTGTAGTTAGCAATCTTGGTTTTTGCATAGAGAAATTGGTATTTTTGTTGTTTTGGTCTTATTCCAGTTTATGAATTCTGATATGGGGCCTGAAATATTAACCCTTGAGATGAGTACACTTAGGCTAATAGCAAAGCTAGATTTGAGAGTGGTTGATATTCTGTAAGACTAAAATTAAGAATATTTTAATCTACACAACTCTTCATAACAAGGTGTGTTTATATAAATCTGAGTGGTCTTTAAGAGAGGTTCAAAGAAAAGTTCTTAGGATATTAGTTAAAAGTATGTCATAAGTAATATTTATGCTATGTCTCCATTTTTCCTGAGTGCCTCATGGAGATGTAACCAAGGTCTTTCTAAAGCCCTCCTTTATATATACATATACATATACATATATATGTATATATATTATATACATATATTTACATATATAAATTCTTCACCAGTGCAACATTCCCATCACCAAAATTCCAAGTGTCTTTCCTCCCCACCCCACACCAGCCTGTACTCTAGACAGGCTTTCTACTTCCCTCATTCAGTCACATTTTGTTATGATAGTTCTCAGTGTAATTATTTCTGTGACTGCACCAAAAATTCCTGTGATGAGCTTCATGTTGGAAGCTGGACCCTCTAGTCCTCGTCCATTTTGTCTCTGAGAATCAAATGGTTTTCATTTTTCTCAAAACCCATAGATGAGTGAGACCATTCTGTGTTTATCTCTCTCCCTCTGACTTATTTCACTCAGCATAATAGATTCCACATACATCCATATACAGGAAAATTTCATGACTTCATTTCTTCTGACGGCTGCATAATATTCCATTGTATATATGTACCATAGTATCTTTAGCGATTCATCTGTTGAAGGGCATCTAGACTGTTTCCAGCGTCTGGCTATTGTAAACAATGCTGTAATGAATATAGGTGTGAGAAAGGGATTTTTGTATTGTATTTTGTGTTCCTAGCATATATCCCTAGGAGTGGTATAGCTGGATCATATGGGAGCTCAACTTCCAGCTTTTGGAGAAATCTCCATATCACTTTCCACAAAGGTTGAACTAGACGGCATTCCCACCAGCCGTGAGTAAGAGTTCCTTTCTCCCTACATCAGGTCATATTCCTTACTATTGCTTTCCCGGGACAGTTCTTAGCACAGTCCTCCAGCTAATTTTATGGTTCATGATAGAATGTGGGTAGTGCCCACTGAATTGTGGGTTTTTATTTTGTTTTTTTTTGGGGGGGGGTGTTTACACCTGGTGGCACTTGGGTATTACTCCTGGCTCTACACTCAGGAATTACTCCTGGCTGGCAGGGGAACCATATGGGATGTTGGAATTTGATCCACATCTGTCCTGGATTGACTGCATGCAAAACAAATGCCTTACCACTATGCTATCTCTCTGCCCCCCCCACTGAATTTTTTTTTATTTCACAGAACCAATAACTGTCCAGCATTTACCAGACTACAGAAGATGGTCTATCTTCATAGTTTGACTTAAGTCAAAATTCTGAGGGTCCCAGTCTTCATTCAACCTTGCTTCTACACTGGAAAGATCTCTTGCTTCTATTTATTAATGAGAGGCAAATCTGCTTTACAATAGGGCTGTGCTTAGCCCAGATAAGTCTTAATACTAACTGCTTTGTAAAATAACAAAAGTTAGAGACTAGCATTTTCTCTGCTCTGGCCAGGTGACATGCTGTGTGATTTCTTCAGAATGCAGTAGGTGCAGTCCATTCAGCTTGAGACTGTAGTAGTGATACTGGCCTAAGTGTAGTACAGTGAAGAAATGTAGCTGTAGTCATCTCTAAGTTCTGGGGTTTGTTTAACTTGCTCTATCCACGAGCTTTTCAGCCATTTCTGGCTCAATCAATGACTTTGTCACCTCAAAATACAAGATAGAAGATGATTGTTGCAGAGGTGTGGGGTTAGGGGCTTTATGATGAAGCCAAGCTGAACTGAGGAACATGGAAAAAAAACACACAGATACTGATGACAAATTTATGAGACCAGAAGGGTGTGGGTCCTGAGAGCAGTAGAAAGAGTGGGTGACTTAAAGAGCCTCATTATTACTTTTTATGGATGGGTTAATCCCTGGCATACAGTATGCATCTTTGAATTCCTGCACTGTTATGGAGATTTTTTTTTTTGGTTTTTGGGCACACCCAGTGACGCTCAGGGGTTACTCAGATGTGAGCCACTCAGATGTGGCTCCTGGATTGGGGGACCATATGGGAAACTGGGGGATCGAACCGTGATCCATTTCTAGGCTAGCTCGGGCAAGGCAGGCACCTTACCTTCAGCGCCACCGCCTGGCCCCAAGATTATTATGAAATCTTTTCTCATCCCCAATCTTGAGTTATGTCCTACCTCATAGGATCACAGGTCTCTCAGTCTTTATAGAACAGGCTATAGTGAGCACACTGTTTACCTGCCTCTGTGATGACATGACTGCTCACCATGCTGCAGTCCAAGTGTATGACTCTGCCTTCTGAAAAGTCTTATTTTGAATTTATTTTAGATATGCTAAGGAATTTTAAGAATAACCTAGAACTCATCTCTCTGAGTATGCTTGTCTGGTGGTAACCACTTAGCTCAGCATAACAGGAAAAAGGCTGAGTGCCAGGCCTTGTTGAAGTGCATTATTGCTCTGCTTTTCTTTTTTTGTTTTGTTTTGTTTTGTTTTGGGGTCACACCTGTTGATGCTCAGGGGTTACTCCTGGCTATGCGCTCAGAAATTAGAAATTGCTCCTGGCTTGGGGGACCATATGGGATGCTGGACATGGAACCGAGATCCGTCCTGGGTCAGCCACATGCAAAGTAAATGCCCTGCTACTGTGCTATCACTCTTGCTCCTGCTTTCCTCTTTTTATCAGATCTACTCTAGGATCTGGGCCATCTTTTTATTATTCTTTTGGAAGTTCCTGCATCTCTACTTGTCTTTGTCCATGGACAATTTTTTTTCATGGACAATTTTTTTGTTGTTGTTTTTGGGCCACACCCGGTGATGCTCAGGGGTTACTCCTGGCTATGCGCTCAGAAGTCGCTCCTGGCTTGGGGACCATATGGGACACCGGGGGATCGAACCGCGGTCCATCCTAGGCTAGCGCAGGCAAGACAGGCACCTTACCTCCAGCGCCACTGCCCGGCCCCTCATGGACAGTTCTTAAAAGTACTTCCATGAACATCGCTCTAAAGCTTTATATCCTCTCTGAATCCTGGGAGGGTTCCTGATGATCATTTTTTTGGTAATGCCTAGGGAACTTTTTTTGGTCAAAACTCACTAAAATAGAGGTTGCTGGGTTTCTTCATGTTATTTTTACCTCCTGTAATTTAACCATAAAATGTAATTTTTAGCAAGGCATCCAAAGGAATTTGAGGCAGAAGACTTGACCCTGCCCTGTAGTCTTCACTGAAAAAGTGCTCATTTGGATGCTATGGCTCAAACTGAAGAACAGAATGGTGAACATAGTGAGTGGTCTTACCTTTGGGCAGCTCTGGTGAGAATTTTACTTTATTTTACTAACTTTGACTCCTGGTAAGAATTTTTAAAGGTGAATTATTGCCCTCAATGGAAACCAATCTTTAGTCATGTTACTTTCTTGATGAAAGATATTTAGGGAACAAATGTATTAGTTTACACCAAGCATTTACCCAAAACACAAAGGTATTATTTTAATTTACTCTTCCTTTTCATCTATCCCTGTGAGATGTGAAACTCCACTTGGGACTCACTTGACCTCCTCTTCCTGTTTGGGAAATAAAGGGTTTTGGTTTTGGCATGGCACTCACAGAGAGACCACGAGTTGAGAAGCCAAGAAAATATGATGTGTGGAGTAAATCCACAATGTGGGGTGATTTCACACAAATGGTTATAGGAATTTTTTCTGACTGCCAAGTAATCCCCCCATTTGAGCCTGTGAGAGGCTTTTATTTTCTTCCTTTCTTGTCTATTCTCCCTCCCACACACCTCACTTATCAACTTCAGTCAACAAACTGACTCTAAATTCTCTCAGCACATGGGACTACTTCTTAGAATTTCAATTAGCTCAAGCACAAATGAAGCCACTATATCTTGGTCCTAACCCTGTCCTCCCTCTAAAGCTGGTATAAATCTGCCAGGATTACCAGAATTTGCTGTGTTCTGGAAGAAATACATGGCTAGGGTTTGTTTATTCCTATGTGGTCATGTAGTAACTGCTGCTGGAAGCTCATTCACCTCCTGTAGGAGTGGAAACATTCTCTCTAGGTGAGTACTTGTTCCTTCAATATGTCAGCAATACTGCCCTAAGAAACACCAACTTCTTGAAAATCTTTCTGTGACCACAATCTGGTGTTTTTGTTTTCTGATATGTCCAGTGATGGCGATGAACCTTGACTGATGTCTCCAGATCAGTCTGAGTCGCCTGATAATTAAAATGTAGAGGGTTTGGGGCTGCAATTGGAGCCACATGTTTGACACTGAGTGCAGAGCTAAAAATCTACAACTGTCATGGTTCTTGCTTCACGGGCTTCATAGTGTCATGAATGCTGAATTACAGTCCTTAAGGGAATGATAATATTTTTATCAACTGTGGTAGCTGCAGTGATAAGGACATAGTGAGAGGAAGAACAGATCAACTGTAGCCCTGAAACAAGCTCAGGCCCTTCACTCAAGTTACAATCAAAGAAGCAGAGAGCTTTTCTCTAGCCAAAGAGCATTTTGGAAAACAATATTGAGGATGGTAGGGGGAGTAATGATTGGAGCTGAGAGTAGGCTGGTGGGGGAAGCTGTTGGTAGAAATAAAAAGGAGTTGGTGATAATGGTATGTGGGGATGATTGTCAGGATGGTGGTGAGGGTACATTCTATTTTATGGAAGTTAATGGAAGGATTATGGGGGTTATCAGCATGTGAGGGTAGGGAGAGGAAAAGAATACCAGGACAACATTGTCCCTTCAGAAAAAAGAGTCTTTGAGAGGACCCAACCTGGCTCATAATTGTCCAGCATGTGAAGTGTGGCCACCTAATGTTCATCCAGTAGCATAAAGGCAATGTGGGTACCCCTTCCCCAGGAAGGAGACAGAGGCTGTGATTGCATTTTGACCATGTGAGGGGCTATCCTGATATTCCTTTCTCCAGTGAGTTCAATGTGTAGGCACCCTGGTATGAGGATCAGACAACATATTTTTACAACAAGTTATTTTACAACTAGGCCTTTGAAACAGGAGGCCTCAGACAATGTCTAAGAAAGTTGTTTTGCTATAGAATTTTATCCACCTCAATATTACAAAGTACAGTGCTGGTTCTTTAGCATCCATAGCCTGGGGGGGCTATTCTCCCTGCAGTCTTAGACATTTGCATTCCAGGCCATTTTGGAATAGGGTGTACAGCCTGGTATGGCTGCTCACCTTTTTTATTAAAGGTTTTTATGGGTAGGGTTTTATGTTAAGCAAAAATTGAGTACACACAGCTCTAAGTAAATCATTACTTGTTTTATCTGTTGTTTCATTAAAGCAACAGAGTGATGCCTTGACTATTTTGGGGAGGGGTCACATCCAGCAGTGCTCTGGGGTTACTTTTGTCTTTGTGCTCAGAAGTTGCTCCTGGCAGGCTGGGGGGACCATATGAGATGCCTGGATTCAAAGCCGGGTCCATTCTGTGTTGGCCACATGCAAGGCCTTGCCACTGTGCTATCGCTCCAACCCCTTGCCTTGACTATTCTGATGGTGCAAAGGAGATGACAGCACTATTTCAAGTGGGGATGAATGGGTATGGAATAATACAAAGTGGGACAGTGCCCAAAAGGATAAAAGGGAAGGATATCTGATATCAAGTGTAAATCTTGAACGCTGCCAGGTGTGATCCAAAAACAAAACAAAAATATCGTCATTTCTGTGACCTAGCAGAACAATAGAGCATACAATATTTTCTTTTTTTTTACAGTTTCTAATTTCATGTTCTAATTATTTTTTATTTTTAATAATATCTTTATTTAAACACCTTGACTACAAACATGATTGTGGTTAGATTTCAGTCATGTAAAGAACACTTCCGTTCACCAGTGCAACATTCCCACCACCAATGTCCCAAATCTTTCTCCAGCCCACCCCATCCCACCTGTACTCTCGACAGGCTTTCCACTTCCTTCATTCATTCACATGATTATGATAGTTCTCAGTGTAATTATTTCTCTAATTGCACTCACCACTCTTTGTGCTGGGCTTTATGAAGTGAGTTGGACCTTCCATCCCTCCTCTCTTTGTCTCTGAGGATTGTTGTAAAAATGTCTTTTTTTAAAGTTTTTTTTATTTAAGCACCATGATTACAAACATGATTATAGTTGGGTTACAGTCAGAAACAGAACATGCCCCACCAGTGTAATATTCCCCCCTCCCAAATCTCCCCTCCCACTTCCTATCCCCTGCCTGTAATCAAGACAGGCATTCTACTACAGTTATTTGTTTTTAAGCTCAGTAAACTGTTTTATTTTCTTAAAGGATAAGTGTTAAAAAATGCAATAGTAAAGGTGTGACAGTGGGAATTGACATTGTTTACATAGGCTCAGAAAAATATGGGGAAAAAATCCTTGGCCTGATTACAAGAAGGCCTCACCCCAGAAGTCTATTGGCATAAGACCGACTCTGGTTCCAGGAATACCAGTCTGTCCAACCTAAGTCATTCTGGGCAAACTTTTTCACACTTTAACTTTTGTTGGTATCAGGTTCTTATATTTAAAGATTCTGGATTCTATACATTTATTTCATTGAAGTCAGGCTGGTGTGGAGCATCTTCTATTTTCAGCACACCATTAGATGTGGAGCAATCTGCCCTGCAAGCAGGTTGTTGCTGAGTCGTCTGGGTGTTGAGAGCACTCTTTGGAGTAAGACAATGCCAGAGCAGTGGGAGGTCTTCTATGTTAGAGGTTTGCATCCTGGTAATGTTATAGACTATTTGGTTATTTTCATAGGTGGTATTCATTGTTCAGGGGTGTACGGGCAGTGTCCATTCTTCTGAGGCCTATGCCAAATCATTATGCTAATGTTCAGGGTATAAGGCCTAATTGCATTACCAAATTTGTGTTCCCATCTCTATTAGATAAGAATTTTTTTGCATATGTATTATTTTCCCATTTTAATGTGCCTATTCAAAAGAGAAACAATGCCACAAGATATTGTTGGTGCATCTGGGGGCTGACGAATCAAGTCCAACATTCCCCGTAACTTGGTTCAAACATGAATACTCTTCTACTAGCATTGCTTATAAAACAGATTTCAAAGGGGAAAAAGCAAACAAACAAACAAAAAAATAGTGGGAAATATTGTCACTATATAAGGTTAATCTGCTTCATAAAGAGTGAAGAGGGCATGGAACCTTGTTCCTGTGTTGCCTGCTGAAGCTTCCAACTCTCTGAGAGATGTTTGCTTCCTAATTGTTGAAAGTCAGAAGTTCACCAGTTCCCTCCCAGCCCCCTGCAGGAATGGGGAAGGCTGGGGTTTCCTGGGGACCAGGAGGAAGGAGAGAGAAGGCTGTGGAGTACAGTCGAGGCTGCATCTTCCCCTAAGCGTGACCAAAAAGCCTACCGAATGGAGCCATGTTGTCCCCGTTTTGCCTACTGAAGCTTCCAACTCCCACCAAAACATTACTCTGAAAGATATGCAATCCATTATGGCCAAAATAAAAATCAACAGTACAAAAAAAGGTCTAATGTGGGGCAATTGGAGGTAGGAGTGAGGGAGTAAAGGAATAAAACAAGCTTCTGGGTAGCATTGAGAAAATGACAAACTGATTAAACCCATTGATATCCAAATATTTGTCTAGTGCCTTCACACGGTTTCACAATGACAGGGTTAGAAAGAAAGTTGCCTGCGACTTCCTGAAGCCAGACTCTTGTGCTGCCATTTCCCATGCTGGCAGAAAGGCAAGAGATTCTTCAAGAGCAGGACGCCAGAAAGTTCAAAGCCCCCACCGAAACCCTCTCTCAGAGCCAGGTGGGAAAATAGGGAAAGCCTGGGGTAACCTTTAATTTTCTCGTCGAGACCTACCTCACCGATTACCCAGGCATGTGGCCCAGGGGAAGCCCTGGAGTTCCAGAGAAAGGAGGTGGAAGTGTGCTGGGGTGACCCAAGTCCCGCAACCCTCCTAAGCCTGGTTAAAATGGCCTTTTGGCATGGTAGAGATCTGCCAAGGCCCATGCTGAAAAAAATTACCGGCTGCCAGGAAGGAAAGAGATCCTTCGAGAGCTGGAAGCCCTGAAGTTCAAAGCCCCCACCCAAACCCTTCCTCCAGAGCCAGGTGGGAAATGGGGAAAGCTTAAAGGGATACTCACCTCACTAGCTTGCCTGAGCATGTGGATCAGGGGAAGCTCTGAAGTTCTGGGGGAAGGAGGTGGAAGGGTGTGTTGTGACCCAAGCCTCGCACACCTCCTAGGCCTGTTTAAAAAGGCCTTTCTTTTATTTTTCTTAAAACCCATAGATGAGTGAGACTATTCTGAGTCTATCTCTCTCCTTCTGACTATTTCACTCAGCATGATAGATTCCATGTACATCCATGTATAGGAAAATTTTATAACTTCATATCTCCTGATGGCTGCATAATATTCCATTGTGTATATGTACCACAGTTTCTTTAGCCATTCATCTATTGAAGACCATCTTGGTTCTTTCCAGGGTCTGGCTATTGTAAATAATGCTGCAATAAATATAGGTTAGAGGAAGGGATTTTTTTTTATTGCACTCTTATGTTTCTAGGGTATATCCCTCAGAGTGGTTTAGCTAGATTGAATGGGAGCTAAATTTTCCGTTTTTAGAGGAATATCCATATCATTTTCCATAAAGGTTGGATTAGACGACATTCCCACCAACAGCAGATAGAGTTCCTTTCTCTATATATCCCAGCCAGCACTGACTGTTCTCACTTTTTCTTATGTGTGCCAATATCTGTGGTATGAGGTGGTATCTCATAGATGTTTTGGTTTGCATCTCCCTGATAAGTTATGTGGAGCATTTTTTCATGTGCCTTTTGGCCATATGCATTTCTTCTTTGGCAAAGTGTCTATCCATTTCTTCTCCCCATTTTTGATGGGATTGAATATTTTTCCTGTAACGTTTTATCAGTGCCCTGTATATTTTGTATATTAGCCCCTTATCTGATAGGTATTGGGTGAATAGTGTCTCTCACATGGTGGGTAGCTCTTATATCCTGGGCACTATTCTTTTTGAGATGTAGAAGCTACTCAGCTTAATGTATTCCCATCTATTTATCTCTGCTTCCACTTGTTTGGAAAGGACAATTTCCTCCTTGAAGATATCTTTAGCCTCAATGCCATGGAGTGTTTAACCTATGTGTTGTTAGTTGGGAATCTATGTTCCATTTTCTGCAAGTGGCTAACCAGTTCTGCCAACACCATCTGTTGAAGAGGCTTCCCTGCTCCAATTAGACTTTCTTGCTCCTTTATAAAAAAAAATTAGGAGATTGTATGTCTCAGGAACATTCTCTGAGTACTCAAGCCTATTCCACTGATCTAAGGGCCTCTCTTTATTCTAATCAAGCTGTTTGATAACTATTGCTTTGTAAAACAGCTTCAAGTTGTGGAAAGTAATGCCTCCCATATTCGTTTTCCTCTGGAGTGCTTTAGCTATTCGAGGGTGATTATTGTTCGAAATGAATTTCAAAAGTGTTTGATCCACTACTTTGAAGAATGCCATGGATATCTTTAGAAGGATCGTATTAAATCTGTGTAATACTTTGGGAATATTGCCATCTTAATGATGTTAATCCTGTCAATCCATAGACAGGGTATGTGTTTCCATTTCCTAGTGTCCTCTTTTATTTCCTATAGCATGATTTTATAGTTTTCTTTGCATAGGTCCTTCACATCGTTGGTCAAACTCATTCCAAGATATTTGAGTTTTTGTGGCACTAATGTGAATGGGCTTGCCTTCTTGACGTCCATCTCTTCCCTATAATTATTGGTGTATAAAAAGGCCATAGGTTTCTGTGTGTTATTTTTGTAGCCTGCCACATTGCTATATGTGTCTATTGTTTCTAGAAGCTTTCTGGTAGAGTCTTTAGGGTTTTCTAAGTAAAATATTGTGTCTCTGCAAACAGAGAGAGCTTGACCTCTTCCTTGATATCTTTTTCTTGCCTGATTGCTATAGCAAGTACTTCCAGTACTATGTTGAATGGCAGTGATGAGAGAAGAAAGCCTTTTCTTGTACCTGAATTTATAGGGAAGGCTTTCAGTTTTTCTCCATTGAGGATAATATTTGATATTGGCATATGGTAGATGGCCTGAAATATATTGAGAAAAATTCCTTTCATTACCATCTTGCTGAGAGTTTTGATCAAAAATGGGTGATGGACCATATGAAATGGTTTCTCTGTGTCTATTGATATGATCATATGATTTTTATTTTTCTTGTTAATTTTCTTGTTAATTATGTTTATAGATTTACGAATGTTAACCCATCCGTGCATTCCTGAGATGAAACCTACTTGATCATAGTGAATAATCTTCTTGATGAGGCATTGGATCCTATTTGCCCAGATGTTGTTGAGGATCTTTGCATCTGCATTTATCAGAGATATTGGTCTGTAATTTTCATTTTTGGCAGCATCTCTGTCTGGTTTGGGTATCAAGGTGATTTTGGCTCATAAAAGCTTTTTGGAGTGTTCCTGTTTTTTTCAATTTCATGAAAGAACCTGGCTAGGATTGGTAGTAGTTCCTCTTGAAAGAATTCATTAATAAATCCATCTGGGCCTGGGCTTTTCTTTTTATGCAGACATTTGATTACCATTTTAATTTCCTCAGTAGTTATGGTGTATTTATATATGCTACATCCACCTTACTTAACTGTGGAAGATTATGAGTCCAAGAATTTATCCATTTCATTCAGGTTCTCATATTTAGTAGATGAGAACCTGTATGAAAGTTCAGGTTTCTCATAGTAGTCTCTAATTACTCCTTGGATCTCTGCAATGTCTGTCATGATCTCCCCCTTTTTCATTTCTAATATGGTTTATCAGGTTTCTCTATTTCTTTGTGTTTTGCCAATGGTCTATCAATCTTGTTTATTTTTCAAATAAACAACTTCATTCATCTTTCTGATTGTTTTTTTGGGTTTCCACTTCGTTGATTTCTGCTCTCAGCTTTTTTTTGTCCCCAATTTCCAATACAGACCAGGAAAGGGTCTGGGTTGAGGTGTATATAGGGTGCATTTACTGTACTTCCTCCTTCTATACAATCCGTGTGAAAAACACAGCCTGCGGTAAGAATTGGGAGGCCTTATTTTTTTCTTTTCTTTTTTGACTTTTTTAAATTGTTTTTATTTAAACGTTTTGATTATATATATGATTGTTATTAAGTTTCAGTCGTGTGAAGAACACCCCCTTCACCAGTGTAACATTCCCACCACCAATGTCCCAAGTTCCCCTCACTCCCAACCCACCCACACCTGTACTCCAGACAGGCTTTCCAGTTCTCTCATTCATTCACGTGATTATGGTAGTTTCAGTGTAGTTATCTTTATAGCTGCACTCACCACTCTTTGTGGTGAGCTTCATGGAGTAAACTGGGAGTTCCAGCCTACTCTCATTCACTCTGATGATTGTTGCAATGATGGTTTTTATTTTCTTTAAAACACATAGATGAGTGAGACTATTCTGCGTCTCTCCTCACCCTCTGACTTATTTCACACAGCAAGGTAGATTCCAAGTACATCCATGTATAGGAAAATTTCATGACTTCGTCTCTCCTGAGAGCTGCATAATATTCCATTGTGTATATGTACCACAGTTTCTTTAGCCATTTGTCTGTTGAAGGGCATCTTGGTTGTTTCCAGAGCCTGGCTATTGTGAATAGTGCTGCAACAAATATAGGTGTGAGGAAGGTGTTTTTGTATTGAATTTATGTGTTCTTAGGGCATATCCCTAGAAGTGGAATAGCTGGGTCGAATGGGAGCTCAATTTCCAGATTTTGGAGGAACCTCCATATTGCTTTCAATACAGGTTGGACTAGACAGCATTCCCATCAGCAGTGGATAAGAGTTTCTTTCTCTCCACATCCCCGCCAGCACTGACTATTCTCATTCTTTGTGATGTGGGCCAATCTCTGTGGTGTGAGGTGGTATCTCACAGTTGTTTTGATTTGCATCTCTCTGATGATTAGTGATGAGGAGCATATTTTCATGTGCCTTTTGGCCATTAGTATTTTTTTAATCAAAGTGTCTGCTCATTTCTTCTCCCCATTTTTGATAGGATTAGATGTTTTTTTCTTGTAAAGTTCTGTCAGTGCCCTGTATATTTTGGATATTAGCCCCTTATCTGATGGGTGTTGGGTGAATCGTTTCTCCCACTCAGTGGGTGACTCTTGTATCCTGGGCAATATTTCTTTGGAGGTGCAGAAGCTTCTCAGTTTAATGTATTCCCATCTGTTGATCTCTGCTTCCACTTGTTTGGAAAGTGTAGTTTCCTCCTTGAAGATGCCTTTTGTCTCAATGTCATGGAGTATTTTACCAACGTGTTGTTCTATATACATTATAATATCAGGTCAGATATCGAGGTCTTTAATCCATTTTATTTTACCTTCGTGCATGATGTTAACTGGGGATCTATGTTTGCTTTTTTGCAAGTGGCGAACCAGTTCTGCCAGCACCACTTGTTGAAAAGGTTTTCCCTGATCCACTTAGTATTTCTTGATCCTTTGTCAAAAATTAGGTACTTGTATGTCTGGGGAACAATGTCTGAGAATTCAAGCCTATTCCACTGATCTGAAGGTCTGTCTTTATTCCAATACCATGCTGTTTTGATAACTTTTGCTTTATAGTACAGTTTAAAGTTGGGGAAATTGATGCCTCCCATTTTCCTTTTCCCTAGTAGTGCTTTAGCTATTCTAGGGTGTTTATTGTTCCAGAGGAACTTCATAAGTGTTTGATCCACTTCTTTGAAGAATGTCATGGATATCTTTATAGGGATCGCATTAAATATGTATAATGCTTTGGGGAGTATTGCCATTTTAATGATGTTAATCCTGCCTATCCATGAGCAAGGTATAAGTTTGCATTTCCGTGTATCCTCCCTTATTTCCTGGAGCAGGTCTTTATTATATTCTTTATATAGGTCCTTCGTATCTTTGGTCAAGTTGACTCCAAGATATTTGATTTTGTGTGGTGCTATTGTGAATGGGATTGCCTTCTTGATTTCCTTCTCTTCTCTATCATTATTGGTGTATAAAAAGGCCATTGATTTCTGTGTGTTAATTTTGTAGCCTGCCACCTTGCTATAGGAGTCTATTGTTTCTAGAGCTTTTTGGTAGAGTCTTTAGGATTTTCTAAGTAGAGTATGATGTCACCTGCAAACAATGAGAGCTTAACTTCTTCCTTTCCTATCTGGATTCCCTTGATATCCTTTTCTTGCCTGATCGCTATAGCAAGAACTTCCAGTATTATGTTGAAGAGGAGTGGTGAGAGCTGACAGCCTTGTCTTGTACCAGAATTTAGAGGAAAGGCTTTTAGTTTTTCTCCATTAAGGATGATATTTGCCATTGGCTTGTGGTAGATGGCTTCAACTAGATTGAAGAAGGTTCCTTCCATATCCATCTTGCTGAGAGTTTTGGTTAAGAATGGGTGTTGGACCTTATCAAATGCTTTCTCTACATCTATTGATATGATCGTGTGATTTTTATTTTTCTTCTTGTTGATGTTGTGTATGATGTTGATAGATTTACGGATGTTAAACCAACCCTGCATTCCTGGAATGAAACCTACTTGATCGTGGTGTATGATCTTCTTGATGACACATTGGATCCTATTTGCCAGGATTTGTTGAAGATCTTTGCATTGGCATTCATCAGGGATATTGGTCTGTAATTTTCTTTTTTGGCAGCATCTCTGTCTGGTTTTTTTTATCAAGGTGATGTTGGCTTCATAAAAGCTGTTTGGGAGTATTCCCGTTTTTTTTATTTATGGAAAAATCTGGCTAGGATTTGGTAGTATCACCTCTTGAAAGATTTGAAAAAATTCATTAGGAAATCCATCTGGGCCTGGGCTTTCCTTTTTGGGAAGATGTTTGATTACACTTTCAATTTCCTCAGTGGTGATGGGGGAGTTTAGAAATTCTACCTCCTCCTTATTTACGTGTGGAAGTTTATATGTGTCCAAGAATTTTTCCATTTCTTCTAGGTTCTCATGTTTAGTTGCATAAAGTTTCTCAAAGTAGTCTCTGATTACCCTTTGGATATCATATCTACAGTATCTTTTGTCATCTCCCCCTTTTCATTTCTAATACTGGTTATCAGATTTCTCTCTCTTTCTTTGTGAGTTTTGCTAATGGCCTATCAATCTTATTTATTTTTTCAAAGAACCAGCTTTTGCTTTTGTTGATCTTTCGGATTGTCTTCGGTTTTCCATTTCATTGAGTTCTGCTTTCACGTTTGATATTTCCTTCTGTCTCTCTATTTTTTGGTTCCTTTTGTTGGTGATTTTCTATTTTTTGAGTTGTGTCATTAGGTTATTCAGGTATGCCCCTTCTTCCTTCCTGATGTGTGCTTGTAGAGCTATAAATTTTCCTCTCAGGACCGCTTTTGCTGTGTCCCATAGATTCTGGGGGGTTGTGTCTTCATTATCATTTGTTTCCAGGAAAGTCTTAATTTCCTTTTTGATTTCATCTCGGACCCACCGGTTATTCAGTAGCAGGGTGTTTAATTTCCAGTTGTTAATGTTTTTCTTCTGTGTGGCTTTGTAGTTCACATCTAATTTCAGAGCCTTGTGGTCAGCAAAGGTAGCTTGCAAGATTTCTATCCTCTTTATTTTGTGGAGGTATGTTTTATGTGTCAGCATGTAGTCTATCCTGGAGAATGACCCATGTACATTGGAGAAGAATGTGTATCCAGGGTTTTTGGGATGGAGTGTCCTATATATATCTACTAGTCCTCTTTCTTCCATTTCTCTATTCAGGACTAGTATGTTTTTGTTGGGTTTCAATCTGGTTGACCTATCAAGTGTTG
>PVKC010005166.1:0-33847 GCA_004027635.1 Crocidura indochinensis | reverse complement strand
TCCTTCCTTCCTTCCTTCCTTCCTTCCTTCCTTCCTTCCTTCCTTCCTTCCTTCCTTCTTTCCTTCCTTCCTCCTTCCTTCCTTCCTTCCTGCTCCAAAGTTCTTACTATATAAGTCATAGCTAAGGGCTAGAGCTATAGTACTGTGAATAGAGTGTTTGCCTTGTATACAACTAACCTGAGTTAAATTTCTGTGATCACATATGCTCTTACATGCCAGCCTGACAGCAGAGCCAGGAGTAAGCTCTTAGACCACCAAATGTATGCTCCCATTAAAAATATTTTAAACATTTATACTTCGTCATGTTTTTGAAAGCGTTCATCGTGTGATTTGATAGTACTATATCTGAGATAGAATAATTATATTGTGTGATATTAAATAACATCAAATATGGATGTTACCTAATTATAATTTAAATGGTTTTCAATTTTTATGCTGTTTCATAATGAAGAATTTCACCAAAGTTTTCTTGAAACTGAATTTTTGTTATTGACAGTGTTTCTTGCCTCATCGGTGAAACATAAAAAAAGTACACTATCAAATGGTATACTGTTTTCTAGACTTACACTTTAGGAATCAAGATTATTGTGTCTATTATAAATTTTGTAAATGCCCATGCCTACCAATGTCATCTCTATTTACAATTTAAGTTTAGTTGAACAGCACTAAATAGAGTTCTTTTTGATAGACTTTTGATCTTTCATATCTTGAACTTTGAATTTGTTCTTGGGTTCATTGTTATTTTTTATCCCTGCACTTAACCTTGTTCTTTTTTTGTTTTTAAAATTAACACACATAATAATCTATATAAAAATACATAAAGCATAATGTTACAAAAAATCATAGCTATATAATTATCATTACCTTTCTAAGAACTCTACTACTTTCTGATGATGAATCTTATTTCCAAAATTGTATATTACTGATTTGTATAATCAAGTGTAAGGTTCTAGTGACTCATTACTTTTTGATAAATATAAATAGAAGCTTTCATTTATTTCCAGAAAAGCTGGAATAATCAAGTTAATAATCAAGAATAAGTTACTAATCTGCAAAAATGTTTGATTTAAAGAGATATTTTTGAACTTCCATTATTTGATTATATATGAAGGTATTTTCCACTAATAATAGTCCTTATCTATAGAAAAGTGTAGTTAATTTTCTTCGTATTTTATATCTGTGTATCATATTTGTGTTGAACCTTTTTGCAAAGATCCACACAAGTTTTCCTAGGTGAGCCTATGATGCACGCTAGTATATAAAAGACTACAAAATATTTGATAGATATCTGCAGAGTAATTTTCTTTATAATAAGAACTATACTTAGTGCTGACTTCAAATTAAATATAACTCCAAAGTATCTTTGATAGAATAATGTTTGTGACCATACAAATTCTATGATGAAAAATGTGGCTCTACTTTGGTTGTTTTAGGAAGGAAGTGAGGACTTTGGGAAGTAATACACTTTAGGGGAGGGTTGAGGCCTCATAGTGGGATTAATATTAGAATTATAAATTCATAAATAGAATGAGAAAAAGAAGTGCAAGAGACTATAACTTTATATAAATTCAGAACAAGCTGGCATACCACAATCTTGGAAGAAATATCTTTGCAGTAATCAAATTTGCCAGAAATTTTATCATTGATTTATTAGTCCCCAAACTATAAGGAATGCATTTATTTTTTTGGCCATTTTACTATGGTAGATGGTTGCAGTGAGCTAGCAAATTAATGAAGTATGAACTTGAAGCCAGAAACAATTTCAAATGTTTCAGATATTTGCTAGTTTTAACTGAGAATTGGCTCTGAATATTAAACTCACAATTGCCAATTCTCAATAAAGAAGGGTGATCAAAAGACCAGTTATGTAAATTATTAAAAAGAAACATTAGTAAATAATATGTTTGTAGATTACAGTGCAGGTATTTTTATGACAAATTGCAACAAAAAAAACTTGGTTAAACAGAATGCCTAAAGAATAGCATTTCAAATAATTGGATTCTTGGCAAAAGTTAAGTAAAATGTCCCTTGTGACTCTAATTAAAATTATACTTCAACTTATGTTCTATCCCCTAATTAATAATAACTAAATCTTTGCATGCTGGTACTTCTACTGTGAGACAGATTGACTATACTGTAATGTAATGAAAGAGAAAGAGAAAGAGAGTATAACACAAATCTGTAACAGAAATCTTCAACATCAGGAATATAACATTTTTGTGTGATTTGCCATTTTATGTCACTGATGGTTTTACAAAAAATATATTGTCAAATCTTAGTCATTAAACATATTTTTCAGTAGTTACATGTATAATAGAAATTTCATATTTATCATTGTTACCAGCTAATATGTAGAAAGTATGCCAGTGCCTTTAAAGGGATATAATCTAAAATTAAGTATTTAAATGTTTATGCATATTCTGTATACTTTGAAAGTAATATAGGTCCAAAAGTTATTATATATACACATATCACAATTATGCAGTATTAAGTACTGATATATTGATTCTTAATTAAGTACCTCATATATACATCTACACACATAAAATAGGGTTGCTTTGTATTTTTACACAATCTCATTTCTATAACCAAATAAATCAATACACGTAAACTTATGTGATTATGTATTTGTGACTATGATGCGAACATATGGATATTAGTGTTCAGAGCAAAATCAAGATTCTATTTGTTTACTAATTCTGATTTCCTTTTTGGGTGGGGCGTTTGGGTCACACCTGGCAGCGCTCAGGGGCTACTCCTGGCTTTTTGCTCAGAAATCTCCCCCAACACTCTCGGGGGACCATATGGAATGCTGGGATTCCAACCACCGTCCTTCTGCATGCAAGGTAAATGCCTTACCGCTGTGCTATCTCTCCGGCGCCCTGATTTCCTTTGATTGTTGCTGGTCTTAGTTTTGTTTTCTAAAATTAGAGGTAATAGACAATTCTATTTGTGCAGAAAAAATTGCATTTTCTTTGTTCCCTCATCCCTCTTTACCTGTCTTCCTGCATTCCTTCCTATACCAATTAGGCATATTTTAGAATGCTTAAAAATCAGACAGAAAAATAAAGATAAATAATCTATGTGGGCACAAATTAGCTGTCTTTAAATTGAAAGTAACTGAAAATTGCTACTCTCTAAACATTTTTATCTTAAACATTTCTACTATGCTGTGTATATTAATATATGTTCATCTATGTCTATAGAACACAGAACATTCCCCGTTTGAAGCATTTTTAGTATACAGTTCACTAGTATTCAAAATGATGTGCAAACATCACTACTAATTCTCAAAATTATTAGCCCAAATTTAAGCTGCGTTATTAAGTAATTACTCCTCATTTACCCCATTCTTTTGACTTGTAATCTCTACTTTTTTCTCTATACTATGCTTGTTCTACATATTTCACATAATTAAAATTCTACAATGTTTGTTCTTTTTTCTTTTCTTTTACTTAGGATCTATATTATAGCTAAATAAATAGTGCACTATAGATAAGTGAATACATAGTTCTAAAAATTCTATCATGTTTTTCCATTCACTTTTGATAAACATTTGTATTGTTACGTCTTAAATTAATTTTTTAGAATATCTGTGGTTCTTAAACTAAGATCTATTAGTTGAAATAAATCTCAGTTCAGCTTTATCTATAAATATCATTGATTTGAGAACAAAGTTGTACTGAAGCTAACACATTAAACTGAACTTAATATTTCAGCTAAATATTGCTGTACTGAAATATAAACTGATTTAAATTGTAATCTAATTGACATGAACTATTGATGTTTCCTTAAATTTTAATCAAGTCTTTGTTTTTATGTTAAAGTATTGATCAATATATAAATATTTATACTGATAAATATATTTTTCATTCTCATGTTTTAAAAGGATCTCAAGAAATGATTTATAATATAAATGGACTTATATTACTTAATACATTTAAATATTAGAATGTTAGCAGAGATTTTTTTTAAGAACTAGCATCCTACGTAGTCATAATTTTTCAGTAAAAACCTTTATCTAAATTATGAATCACTAGGAGGGTTGGGTATGCTCCTAGAATACAACCTTGAGGCCATTTTTCCATGACCATTTTCCAGATGTATATCTTCCTAGTGTGTAGATGCGCATTATATATTGAGATAAAATATAAGTGCATCGGGGGCCGGGTGGTGGCGCTGAAGGTAAGGTGCCTGCCTTGCCTGCGCTAGCCTAGGACGGACCGCGGTTCGATCCCCCGGTTTCCCATATGGTCCCCCAAGCCAGGAGCGACTTCTGAGTGCATAGCCAGGAGTAACCCCTGAGCATCACTGGTGTGGCCCAAAAACCATATATATGTGTGTGTGTGTGTGTGTGTGTGTGTGTGTGTGTGTGTGTGTGTGTGTATATATGCACAAGTGCTTGGTGTTTTTTTTAAGTCAAAGCTTATTGCATTTATCTGATTTTGGAAGCAGTTCATAGTATGTGCACTGGAGGAGCATTTAGTTTGCAGCTTTGCGATTCTAAATGATGTTACAGCCCAATTGTTTTGTGCATATGAATTTAGTTTTTAAAAGCGTATCTGCGAGAAAGAAATATGAGCTTTTATTATTCTTGTATATGCTTCATTTAAAAGCTTTGAATCTTTTATTTGAATCTGCCTGATGATTAAAGATGTGAAGGTTATTTTTATGTGCATTTTGAGCATCTTTATTTCTTCTTTGAGAAAGTTTCTCATCAACTCTTCTTTTCATCTTTGAATTGTGTTAGATTTTTTTTCTTGTTATTTTTTTGTTTTTGTTTTTTGTTTTGTTTTGTTTTGGGGTCACACCCAGCAGTGCTCAGGGGTTACTCCTGTGTCTATGCTCAGAAATCGCTCCTGACAGACTCAGGGGATCATTTGAGATGTAGGGATTTGAACCATCAACCTTCTTCATGCAAGGCAAACACCTTACCTCTACTCTCTGGCCTGGAATTTTTTCTTGTTAAGCTCTAACAGTGCCTTATATATCTAAGATATTAACTCCTTATTAGATGCTTATTAGGTGAATAATTTCTCCCAAACTATGGGAAGTCTTTGTATCCTATTCACCATTTCCATTGAGGTACAGAAGCTGCTTAATGTTTAATGTAGTCTATTTATTTATTAACATGCTTCCATTCATGTTATCTTCATTCTTGAAAATGCCTTTAGCTTCAATGTCATGGATTTTGACCATATGTTTGACCATATGTTTCCCTATATGCCCTTTATGTCTACAAGTCTAATACCAATATTTTTAATCCATTTTTATTTGACTTTTGTACATGGCATTAGAAGTCTGAGCTCACTTGTTTGCATGTAGTTCAACGATATATAATTGACCAATATGTAGTATGCATGTGGTTTTCCCAATAGCTCTAGAAGAGGCTTTTCTTGCTCTACTTTGTATTTCTTGCCACTTTATCAAATATTAATTCATCATATACCTAAATCTCAATCTCAGGAATTCAACTCTATTTCATCAACCTGAGTGCCTGTCTTTATTCAAATAACGTGTATTTTAATGACTACTACTTTATAGTACATTTTGAAGTTGGGGAACATGATTCCTTCTATCTTCTCATTTCCCAAGGATTTATTTAGCTATTATTGAAGGTTTATTTCTCCATATAAATTTCAGAAGTGCTTGATATGTTTCTTTGAAAAAATGACATGGGTATTTTTATAGAGCAATTCTTTGGGAAGAATTGCTATTTTAGTGATGTTGCTCTTCCCAATAAATGAGCAAAATAGTGTTTCCATTTATTCTTGTTTTCTTTTATTTCTTGAAATCATGTTTTGTAGTTTTCTTTTTATAGGTCTTTCACTTCTTTTAGTTGATTTCAAGGTACTTGATTTACTGAGACACAATTGTGAATGGAATTGCTTTAAGATATCAAATTGCACCTCAGAGAGTAGTACACATCAAAAAGAACAACAAAAACCAGTGCTGGCATGGTTTTGGGGAGAAAAGAACTCTTAATAAGAGCTATTAAAATGTTCACTTGTTCAGATTTTAAGAAAAACAATAATAATAAATAATAATAATAATATTAATAATAATAAATAATATTCCTCAAAAAATCTTGAGCTTTCTCAAAAAATTGAGCTTTTATATAACGTATCAGTGCCATTCCTATGAATATACCTAGAAACCCAAAGACACAATGCAGAAAAGTTCTTTGGACTCCTATGTTGATTGCAGCACTATTCACAATAGCCAGAATCTGTAAACTAGCCAAGTGTCTGAGAACAGAGGACTGGTTAAAGAAACTGTGCTACATCTATACAATAAAATTCTACACAGCTATTACGAAAAACAAAGCCATAAAATTTGATTATACATGGATATGGAGATTATTATGCTGAGTTTAATGAGATAGAGGGATAGATATAGAATGATCCTACTCATTTGTGGGATTGATAAAAAGGTAACATAATACTAATATGCAAAGAATAGAAATGAAACCCAGGAGGACCAGCCCATTGAAAGAAACTTGCTACAATTAGAGGGGTAGTCCAATTAGGGTAGAGTTGGACTACTATAGCAATGATGGTTGGAATTGATAACTCTCAACAAGAACTGGTTTCTGAATGGAGATAAAATGATATGCATGATATTCCTTCAGTAACAATATTGCAAACCACAATGTATAAAAGAAAAATAAAGGAAGAGAAAAAATGTCTGCACAGAGAAAGAAGAAAATTTCTGACAGATCAAGAGAGAAAAAAAATACAGGGAGAGGGAAGAAAGGTGGGTGGGAGGGACTAGGGAAATTGGTAGTGAGAAATGTACACTAGTGAAGAGTGTTCTATATTGTATGACTTTATAGCAGTCATGAACAATTTTGTAGCTGTATATTTCATGGTGACTCAGTTAAACAATATACTTATAAAAATAAAAAAAGAAAAGAAAAAATTTGATTTTTTATCAACTTAAAACATGATAAAAATATGTCCTTATTGGTTATATTATATTTGGGACTTTTTCTTTTTTTTTAATAATATACTTTATTTAAACACCTTGATTACATACATGATTGTGTTTGGGTTTCAGTCATGTAAAGAACACCACCCATCACCAGTGCAACGTTCCCATCACCATTGTCCCAAATCTCCCTCCTCCCCACCCACCCCAACCTGTACTCTAGACAGGCTCTCCATTTCCCTCATAAGTTCTCAATTTTAGGACAGTTCAAAATGTAGTTATTTCTCTAACTAAACTCATCACTCTTTGTGGTGAGTTTCCTGAGGTGAGCTGGAACTTCCAGCTCTTTTCTCTTTTGTGTCTGAAAATTATTATTATTGCAGGAATGTCTTTCATTTTTCTTAAAACCCATAGATGAGTGATACCATTCTGCGTTTTTCTCTCTCTCTCTGACTTATTTCACTCAGCATGATAGATTCCATGTACATCCATGTGTAGGAAAATTTCATTTGGGACTTTTCTCATGCTTAAGTATAAATTACATTTCAATTTCTAGGAAACACCAGGTCCCTTCCTTCTTTACTTTGTTTTTCCTCCCTACTTTCCTTTCTGTTTTCTTTCATCACTTCCTTCATGGTTAAGTTACAAATATATGTTTCTGTTTGATTTTGATATTTAAAATTATTTTACTCTATATGTTTTACTTACATACAAATTATACATATAAATATTTATCAGAAAGAAATGTGAACTGTTTCCAAAAGCATAAAGGGGAGAACAAAGTGAAAATAAAAGAAACTCCTATGAAATTTAAAATAAATTATTCATATAAAATGATTCTTTACACCATGAACACCAAAAAGATTTTTTATAAAATAAGTGACAGTATTACTTTATAATGTTTTGTTAAACTGCATCATTGTTCTTGGCATATTGTTTTGTTTAAATAAGATAACCTTGGCAGTATGTCACACATCATGAAGAAGAAATGCATTCTTTTTAGAATGAAGAAAGTTGTCATGAATTGTTTCTTTAATATTTTTTAAATATTCTTTTATATATTTCGATATGCAGAATAACAAAATTTTGAAGCATTTTTTCAGGTAACTATTATAGTAACATTAATTACAGATACAGTCGTAATTTTTAGCAGTAATTGCTTAGGTTAGGATATATCACAAAAATATTGAGAAGCATCAGCATACAAAAACACATTTTTACTTTATATTCAGTAAATATCTATCAAGGTACAATTTTCTTCAGAATTTAATTCTTTATCTCGCTTTTCATTCTTGTTTATATTAGACTTTTAATTAAATGGAATTTGAAAATTACACTGTAACTAAATATAGATGTCATGTATGTATAGCTGTATTTAGTGTTGATATATCTCACATATGTTCTTTTATACACACACTTTTGAAAATTTTTATAATTAATAAACTTACTTTTCAATGCTATTTTATGATATAATTTCAGTGCAGTAAAGTGGTTTTATTTTGACAACTATTGGAGAAGAAAGGTGGAGACAGAGATAAATATTTAGGAGAGAATACAAATAAACTTCTCTATAGAGGAGACATTTGAGTGTATTCATCTCAGGCTGAGGTATGGACAGCCCCAAAGATGAATAATACACTATATTATGCTGTTAGTTCTTTTCTATAAATTTAATTTTATTTTTCAGACTTTGTTTTTAGCATCATCTTTCTAATATAACATATCATGTTACTTATATTAACTCCTTGCTTTAACTGTCAATAATTACAGAAGAGGGTTTTGCAGGTCACATATATGCATCTATATTTATGCTAATATTTCCTGATTGCTTTTTTGATTAATTAAATTTGGCAATAAAATCCGACAGCTGTATTTTACCTTGATATGTTCTATTGTTTTCCAGGTATCCCTAAAAATTGATGTGCACAGAGATGGAGATTAAGGATGAGAAGGAACATGGAATCTGTGGTGCAGGGATACTGGCTATGGTGATGGGCATGTTGCACTAACATTTTTTGCCTAAAGCATTAATAGCAATACTATTGTAATTGAGGAAGTTGTTACAGTTGAAGTGGAGGAGAGAGGGGTCACGAGTTATTTAATTGCTAAACATTACTGACAAGGTAGCTCCCTTCCGGAGTAGACAATAGAATGATGGTTGTTTCGTTTTTTGTTATTTTTTTCCTGGACGTTGTTGTGTAGGAAAACTGAAGAGGACTGATTTGATTTTTGTAAGTAACTGCTGATATCTCCACCCCATCCCCAGCAAAAAGTCTAAGGAAGAAACTTTTTAGGATTTCCTCCATTTTTTTAATTAGCATTAGTTGCTCTTCCTAGGACTAAAACCATTCAAAGCAGAGAATTTGCCTGTTTCTAAGCCTACACTTATTTTTAGGTATCTTTTAACTATTTCTACTGAATCTTCTTACTATGTTAGTGTGGGGGAAGAAGCTATGTTAGTAAGTAATTACTTCTCTTGTTTCTCCTTTTAGACACTTGTTTGGAATTAGTTGTTTCTACTGATAAAAAGTTCCACCATGGGTAAAATAACATTGTACCTTTACTATTTGTTTAATATTACTTTGGTTTTGTTACATGTCTAAAAGAGAGCTCATTTGATTTTAATTATCTTTAGTATATTAGTATAAGTAGTTATTTGACAATTTATGCTTGCACTTATAAGTGATTTTTATTCAATTTCAGTGACTAGGTTGTACTAAGCTTATAAAATGTTAGAGTGCTAATATGTTGAGGGCTGATAGTTTGTGTGGAGGTGGGGGCAAGGGTTGCATCTGCTAATGTGGTTTTCTGTACATTGTCTAGTCATCTGCAATTATTTTATTTTGAGATAAATAGCTGGTAATAAAGTACATCACTTAATGCTCATGCTTTATTGTGGCTGTCCCAGGGCCACTTGGTGCATAAATAATTTCTTGCTACATCATTCCTACTTATGTCCATGTATGACCCTGGTGGCTCCTGAACACTACTGGGGTGACCCAGATAACCTCTGGCATCACATTCATAAGCCCTTGTACAGACTCTTTTTGACTGAGAATTGATAGATTGAACCATAGGCCAATTGGTCAATTGACAGGCTTGAGGGATCATATGGAATGCCAGGGATCAAAACCCTGTTGGACAGCATGCATTGCAAATGTATTACCTGCGGTGCTATCACTCTGGCTCCCCCAAATAATCTTCACATAAATATTATATATCTTGAAAAACTAAAAGCATAAAAACCTAAAAATCTTATTTAACTTTAAACTTGAAAAATGTATTAAATATTCTAGATATTTTTTATTTTTAGTGATGAAAAAAAGTTATGTAACAAAATCTCAGGGATTTTTATTCTAATCTATTTTTTTCTATTTACAAGTCAATTTGTCATGTTGCTATTGTTTATCTGCTTGGAAAAAATTCTTCTAGATTCAGTGAGGTAGAAAAAATTTTTCTTCTTCTCTATCTTTTGCTTCAGGAAGTTTTTTTTCCACTAATACTTTTATTTTACAATCTGTCTTCCTATAACTTTATCATATTTGTATTGTGTTCTAATTATGAATTATATCCCTATAAATGTCGAGGGAAAAATACTAGTTTACTTTAGTGACCTATCCTTGAGAGCCATGAGTTCCTGATTTTTGGCTTTGTTTTGTTTTTTGATTTTATCAAAAACTATTGAAACTGAGCACATACAATATGAAAGATAGGCAAAAATTTATAGCTAGAAATCATATACTTTCTGTCTTATGGACAGATATTTATAATTTTTAATTTAGTGAATCATTAGCCATTCCAACAATATTATCAATTGGAAATTCTAGTATGTATTTGTGAAAATAACTGTATTAAAATATACTTTAAAGAAATGAAAGAATTATAACTTGTTATTTGTACATTCTGCTTGTTTCTCATTTTGATTCCTCCCATCAATGTTTGATAAGGTTATTATTAACTAAATATCAAAGATTAGAGAAATGGATCCTGGTGGATTAGATGATGTATGAAATATAATAAAATTACAATAGTAAATGCAGTTCTGTCAGTAGATTTTTTTTTATATGTCAAGTCTACTTCCTATAACACTAAAAATGGCATGTCTGTGTGGTCACTCTCCTTTCTTTAGTGTGTTCTGTTCTTGCCATTCTAGTTAATGAAAATACTTAAATATAAATTTATTTAAGGACAGTTTTGAGATTCCCTGAAAATTTCAAAAAACTTTGCTCCAAATAGCACTCGTGCTTTCTTTTGAAAAACTATCTTATGTTAAAAAGAATTATTTATGCCACCTAACACTTTGTTTAAGAAGTTTAATTCCCTTAAATTTATCTTTCAAAAGTGTTTCTCATAGCTTATCCCTCATAATTTCTTCTTGAATTTATATGAGACATTATTAAAAATAATTAAAATCAACAATTGAGTTGAATTTAAAACAGGAGCTACAATAAAATTAAGTATGAAATTTAAAAATAAAATTTTAAGAAATCAATTTAGTAGAAGCCAGTGACATAGTAGGTAGGTGGTATACTTGTATATGGCTTAACAGGTAGCCCAAATGGTTTCTGGAACCCTCCATGGAGTAATATCTAAGTGCAGAGACAGGAGTAAACCTTGAGTACAACTGGTTGAAATAAAAAAAAAATAAACAAAGAAATTGAATATGAAATAAAAAATAAAAAGAAAATTAAGCTTTTATTTGAAAATAAAACAAAATAAAACGCAATGAAGAAAAAATGAAAACCACTCAAGAAATTAAGTTGGCATAAGAAGAATGCTCAACTTTTGTGTAAATACAACTTGTTTCAATAATTTGTTAAAATTTAAATTTCTTGATTTTGGTTGTAGCAATTTTACTTTACTTTCAGTGGTGGGCTATTCAGTCTATTAATCTTCACTAAATTTTATTTTTAGCTATTTTCTGAGATGGATAACCTAACTGTATTTATGATTTCACAGCCATTATTTAATAGGCCTTCTTCTTGGCAATACTTGATACTTACCCAGTGATGTTCAACCTGTACTTACAGTGTTTAGAGCCCCCGGGGTCATGATTCAGAATACCAGGATATACTGGGTGATGCTTGTGGTAAATGGGTTTGTAGTCTGAAACCTAGAGTGGTATTTTAATCCCATTACCTTTTTAGGCAATTTTGAAGAATTGCTACAATTGCCTTTGGGAATGAGATGTTAAATGGAATTTCTTTAATTTGACATAGATCATTCTCACCCTGATTTGGAACTGTATCAGAGTTTCTGTTCACTACTCTGGCTTATTTTCGCAAATAGTCATACTTGTAATTTTTATGTATTGATCTGACTGATTTTTCTACCTCTGATCAATAACCACCCCAAAATGAGATAGTGATTGGCTATTCTACTTGCAGACCTTAGTCTAGTCATTTAATTTAAAATAAATCAGGCAGAATTTATGAGGACTAAATATGAATCTGAACCCAAATGAGCAATAAAAATAGATTAAACACATTTCCGAATGGTAGTTAAAGAACTAGTACAGGAGGTAAGGCAGGCATGTGTCTTGCATGTGGTTTTACTTCAACTAACTATAGCCAAAAAACCAAAACCACTTCAGCCCCCCAAAAAAGGATCTTTTGTTTTTGTTTTTGCCCTACCTCCATGTTTGCCTCATTTTACTTTTTTCCCTTTTAAATGTAGTCACTTAAGAATCACTGCTAAATAAATTAACGAGTCACATGTCAGTTGTCAACCAAGAAAAACTAATGTTTGTTGGTCTCTGCTATACTAGCAAGTCTGCAGTGTTTAGCATAGAATCGAGGCTCTGTGTTTGTGCCATGGAAAAAACTGAAGTGCCGTCTCTAATTCCTTTCATATACTTGATAGCATATATGAGTGCCTTCCTAGAAAGCTATTTTTGAGTAATCACTATGTATCTATCACTATTTAAAGCTGACAAAAATATTCCAAATTACTGGACCTCAGATGCAGAAACATTGAAAATGATGAATCGACACTTCCTATTTCTGCTGAAAGTTCAGATTAATGATATAATTATTTCAACTAAGATTTATTCATCATATATAGGTGCTTTGCATAATTGAGAATTGATATACAATTTTTCTCTTTACTCATATTCACTTGTCTAAATATTCTGAATGGTACTTCATTCTGATGTAGTTATCATTGCAGTTACCTTTTATAAAGGGAATAATAAGACTCATTGGAAGTCACTACACAGTATTTTGAGAAGGAAACTCTTAAAGTTTTGAATATTTCTGAAACTCAAATTACTAATCAGTTCTTTTTTATGTTCTGAGAAATGCGTAGGTTCAAAGAGTTATTCAAACATCTCATATACAAAGCAAAATTTTAAGCTAGGTAGAAATAATGTGTTTGAAGAGAGTAGCCATGGGTCTCTTTCCAATTTTCTCAACAGCAAAACTCTACTGAGATGATTAGAGAACCTGGTCTCTGTTCAGCTGCCCCAGTTTTGGGTCTAACTATTTCCTGTTTTGCTTTTCCTTTTTTTGAGCTTTACTCTGCAACTCGACTCTAAGATTCTTCATTCTACTTTTGCTTTACCTTCATTATGTTTCTTTTAGAAACATTTTTCTTTTGAAAAAGTGCTGTTTACTTCCTATTTGGGGATTATGTCTTAATTTTATCATCTATTATAATATTCAACTCTACAATCGGATAGCAAATTAAAGTTGACAAATTAAAGATTGTCAGAGAGAAGTAAGAAAAAAAGGGCATTGAGCACTTCACCATTCAAATATTTGAGTACATTCAGCATGCCACAGAGGAAAGATTATGAAATATAGACACTATTTCCCAGGTCAGCTATGTGCAAGGCAAGTTCTCTACTTGATGCACAATCACACTGGCTCAGCTTTTTCTGAAAAAAGACAACAGTTCAAGTGAATTAAAAGACTTATTCATGGAGAATGATGGATGTAGCTATCATTAAAATGAACTTCTGATCCTACTTTTTTTTTTTTTGGTTTTTGGGCCACACCCGGTGATGCTCAGGGGTTACTCCTGGCTATTCACTCAGAAGTCGCTCCTGGCAGGCACGGGGGGCCATATGGGGAACCAGGGGATCGAACCGCGGTCTGTCCTAGGTTAGCGCAGGCACCTTACCTCCAGCGCCACCGCCCGGCCCCTGATCCTACTTTTATTACAAATAGATGTTAGAAGAAATAGAATAACATATGTAAATCACATAGCAGAGTACCTGGCTCTTGACAAATGTTCAGTTTGTTAGATACTTTTAATTCTTTCTATCATATATCTAAACAAAGGCCCAGCTGGCAAAGGACAATGCTCACATAACTGGTCAACTGCTTAATTTTTAAATGTGTTTAAGAATCCTCTAGCTCTCCACTCATCCTGTCTCCTTGTCTATATTTTCATTTAACTTCCCTCACTGCTCCTTAAATATATTTGACTAAGATTGAATCATTGTCTCTCTATGTTAAATAACAAAGGTAAAATGAATTAGATCTTGATTTTAATCTCCACTTAAAAAAATGGAGGCACAGAAACACACTAGAAGTTATTCAAAATAGGATATCAATAAGTTAAAATAGAGCATAAAATAGTAACTTTCTTGGTGCGTCTTAAATAAGTCTTGAAACTATGTATATAGCAAGGAATATAATGGAAATCAAACCAGGAGATATGTACTATCCTTGAAATGAATAAGACAGCTATTTATTTTACTTGTATATAACAAATTGTTTATAAACTTGGAAAATTAGAAAAAATGGCTATGAAGTCTATAAGCTTATATATTTTGATTTTTTTTTTAATTTAAAGAAAATGTACCACATAGTTGACATAATTTATCATAATAAATTTGTTTCCAGATAAGTGAAAGTAAAGTTATTGAAAGATAGAAAGAAAAATAAATAAGAGAATAAAGTAAATAAAAAAGAAAGAAAAAGTACAGTAGCAAGAACATTAGTAGAAATTATTATATATCCAATGAAGTCATTATTACAATGGTAGAAGGTTTAATAAGCTCTTGTTAATTGTCCATTCTGTTAAATTGGGGGTATTCCTATAGGGATGACAGCAGTAAACAAATGAAGCTATGCAGAGATTCAAAACACTTTTACTGATACTATTACTTTTGGGGCCTTTTCTCAGATACCAGAGTTCCTGAGTAAAGGAAAATATGTGTGTATTGAGAGGAGGGTGCCCCTACTGGCTCAAAAAGCCCAGGTGATATCAACTTCCAAACTAACTTACCTAAAAACAAACATGTAAGCAATGTAAGCAATGATAGATAAATTGTGAAACAAAGAATGACTTTTAAAAAACTCTGCCATGTGACTAAAAGAGGTTTCATAAAATGAAAATGTATTTTTATATTTATTTATTTTATTTTTGGCTTTGGGCCACACTCAGCACTCACGGGTTACTTCTGACTCTGCACTTAGAAATCACTCCTGTCAGGTTCAGGCAACTATATGGGCTCAAACCTATATCCGTCCAAGTCGGCTTCGTGCAAGGCAAATGCCCTACCGCTGTGCTATCTCTCTGGCCCCTGAAAATTCTGAATAAAGTTTTAGCTAATGGTAATACCAATGAACTTCATAATTGCTTACCACAATTCATGTTTTCAGCTTCTTTAGGTATGTATTTGTATTGCTAAAAAATTAATATCACTGAGTGGTAGGAACTGGAAACAAAAATACAAAAACTCTTACAAGATTGAAAATTAAGATCTCACTAATTACCTCCATTTTCACTGATTCTTTTGGTGGCCTAGAATTGACAATTTGATGGTATTGAGAATACAATACAATATAATACAAGACAATACAAATTGAATACTTTTCTTTGTCTAATGCTTTTTAGTAATCAAAAAATAAATTTCTTTGTGCTTAACTTAAACTAATATTTTGGGTATTTTGTTATAGGCATTTTATTACCTTGTCTAATAAATTCATTATGCAAAATAAAAATATTTATTGTACAAAATATTATTCAAATAAAATACTGGGAATAGGGGATCATACCATTCATATTTATTAAATGGAGCTAAATAAATCATAATATGAAGTGATATATGTATATATATATTGTTTCTTGGTTACAACCTGGCACTCAGGGATTACTCCTGGCTCTGCATTCAGAAATTAATCCTGGCAGGCTCGGGGGTATCATATGGAATACTGGCATTCAATCCACCGTCCACCCTGGTTCGGCTGTATGCAAGGCAAACACCCTACCTCTCCAGTCCCAGGATATTTCTTTCATTTAACAATATGGAGATTCCTTAAAAAACTGGAAATTGAGCTCCCATATAATCCAGCTATACCACTCCTAGGGATATACCCTAGGAACACAAAAATACAATACAAAAATGCCTTCTTCACACCTATATTCATTGCAGCACTATTAACAATATCCAGACTCTGGAAACAACCAAGATTCCCTTCAACAGAAAAATGACTAAAGAAATTGTGGTACATATACTCAATGGAATATTATACAACCATCAAGAGATATGAAGTCATGGAATTTTCCTATACATGGATGTACATGGAATCTATTATGCTGAGTGAAATTAGTCAGAGGGAGAGAGATAGATACAGAATAGTCTCACTCACCTATGGGTTAAAAAAAAGTAAAGACAATATTGGAATAATATCCCAGAGACATAGAGTCAAGGGCCAGAAGCACCGACTCACAATATGCAGCTCACTACAAAGAGTGGTGAATGCTAATGGCAAATAACTATACTAACAACTAGCATGACAATGTTAATGAATGAGAGAAGCAGAATGCCTATATTGAATACAGGCAGGGAAGGGGGAGAAGGGAGATTGGGGCATTGGTGGTGGGAATGTTGCACTGGTGAAGGGAGGATATTCTGTTTATGACTGAAACCCAACTACAATCATGCTTGCAATTATGGTTGCTTAAATAAAGATTTCAATAAAAATATTTTTCATAACAGGAAAAGTTACTTGCACCGCAGCTTTACTTTTCCATGAAAGAAAGCAAATGTATTTACTGCATTTGACTTGGTTGATTATATAAACATAAAAAATTATATAATCAAGGTTTCAGTCATATGCAACACAAATGATTTACTATTGTACTATCACTATTAGACTATCACTCCAGTACTTATATTTCTTGATATACATACTTAAATATTTATGAAGCAAATGAATTGCACAATAGTTGTGAAAGACTTTTTTAAATATTTTATTTAAACACCTTGATTACAAATATGATTGTAATTGGGTTTCAGGCATATAAATAACACCCACCTTCACCAGTGCAATATTCCTATAACCAGTGTCCCAAATCTCCCTCTTTCCACCACCCTCCCAGCCTGTATTTGAGAAGGCTTTCTACTTCCCTCATTCTTTAATATTGTTATGACAGTTGTCAGTGTAATTATTTCTCTAACTTCAATCACCACTCTTTGTGGTGAGCTTCATATCATGAACTGGACTTTACAGTCCTCTTCTCTTCTCTCTGAGAATTATTGTAAAAAAATATCTTTTATTTTTCTTATAACTCATAGGTAAGTGAGTTATTCTGTGTCTATCTCTCTTCTTCTGACTTATTTCACTCATCATAGTACATTCTATATACATCCATGTATAGGAAAATTTCATGACTTAATCTTTCCTGATTGCTGTGTAATATTCCATTGTGTATATGTACCACAATTTCTTTAGCCATTTTTCTGTTGAAGGGAATCTTGGTTGCTTCCAGAGTCTGGATATTGTTGATAGTGCTGCAATGAATATAGGTGTGAGGAAGGGATTTTTGTATTGTATTTTTGTGTTCCTAGGGTATATCCCTAGGAGTGGTATAGCTGGATCATATAGGAGCTTAATGAAAGTATTTTTTTGGCATCTATAAATCACACATATCCTTTGGTTTGTTTGTAGCAAATTATATAACATATAGCATTTTGATTATTTTTGTTAAGTTTATTGATGAACTTTTCTTAAAAATGCCTAAAAGTAGCATCAAGGCAGCAAGGAAAAATTCATTCTCAGATATATTTAAAAGGAGAGCTATGTAAGTTAAAATAAATATTAAACCTGTGTATAACTTTGTATCTTGAAAATGAGAAAAATCAGGTCCGGAAAGATAGCATAGAGGAAAGGCGTTTGCCTTTCATGCTGAAGGACGGTGGCTAGAATCCCGGTATCCTATATGGTCCCCTGTGCCTGCCAGGAGCAATTTCTGAGCATAGAGCCAGGAGTAACCCCTGAACGCTGCCAGGTGTGGACCCCCAACCAAAAGAAAAGAAAAGAAAATGAGAAAAATCTTATCTAGTGACTCAGGAATTTTAAACAATAAAGCAGAGTAATTGCTAAGATTAAAGATGGTCTTATTTATATTAAAATAAAGACATCTGACACTTAAAACTACAGAATATGAGGGGAAGTGGGAGAAAATATAAAGATAGATTATCAAATGTCCAAGACTTAATTTTTTAAGGATAGATGAGAGCCTTAATATTACTGCTTCTAATAAATTAACATATTGGAACAGTCAGAAGAATGGTAACTAAATGAATGGAGCAAGTTGAACTCAAATATTAATGAAGGATTAAGAGAAAAAAATAAAAAGAGGACCTTTTTAGCACAGGGTTTCAAGAGAAAATGAAAGTGCCTATAAGATACTGAAATGGACAGTGCTAATAATAAGCAGGTATTGTCTGTCTATTACAAAATATGCTGGCTAAGATACTAAAAATGGGACAAAGACTAAAACTCTAAGAAACTTGCTTTGTATGTAGCATGACATATGGTCTCACAAGCTCCGTTAGGAATATTTTTTGAGTCCAGATAATCTCTGACCACGGAGCTAAGAGTAAAGACAGAAGAGTGCCAAGTATGGGCGACAAAGGAAAAGAAAAAGATACTAAGTATGTTAAAATGTCATGATTAATGAAACAGAGAAACTTTTAAACTGACCTGGCATATTTAGAAATGATAGAAAATGATACCCCAAAGCAGACATAGGAATAATAAAATGTGGTACACACTAGAAATTAGCTGTAACTAAAAATGTGATTTTCTGTCTCAAGAGGTCACAAATTTCTATTTCTAGACGTGTTTAAATAAATGTTGTATTATAGTTATGTTAATATAACTGAGTAGACATTTAAGTTAGAGTAATTCTAAGTTCCCTATCAATGTTAAGTTCCTCCAGTTGCACTTAATATATTGCCCACTATTCTAGAGTCACTAAATTTAATAAATAAAATACATGACATAATTAATTTCAATTTCTGATAAATAATGTATTATTTTTAAGTAGATTTAAAAAATTCTATCTAGCAATCTTCCAAAGACAATGTAACATTTCTTCCCTAAAACATTTCTTACGTTTGTATCTTGAAAAATATTTTCTGGGAATAAAAGGAATAAAAATGAAGAATATACTAGCAAAACTCAGAATTATTCAGAGACTTTACTTAAAAGTTTTTACCAAAAATAAATATTAGGCCACATAAATGAAAATGCTACTCCTTCAACATTTGAGCAATTTCTTAGTTTTAAAAACAAAATGCTTAGGCTTTTCTAAGAAACAAATGGAATGTACATTGCTTGTCACATATATTGGTTAATAAGGAAATCAGTAAATTTTTTAATTTAAAACCATTTAGTGTTAAGGCATATGGTTATGGAAAGTTGAACTTCTCCAGTTTATTTTAGCTCAGAAAGCTTATTTTTTAATCCAAACCAGAATTCTCCTCATGTGTAATCCCTTTAGTTTTATAGAATTAGGTTTTTTCAGTTCACCAATCCTTGAAGTTCCAGTATTTCATTAAAGATAGTTGCGGGGATAATTTAAGCAAGTCTCAATCCCTAGAATTTCCTTTCTACTTAGTTTCTTCACAAAATATCCCAAGCATGAGATACTTGGCATATGCTCTGACAAATCTATTTTTCATTCACTCTTGTAATTAGAAACCCATGTGGGTAACCAACATAGAACTAACTCAATGTACACTGCTTCAAGGAGATTGCCATCTATTCTTTGTTGCTGTAATATCATATATAAAATGACTTTTTATTTTGGTTGGGTATGATTATCCTGAAGTATGAAGCTTTGTTTTCCTTTGGAAAAAATGCAAAATTCTTTATCATGCATTATTATTTTCCACCAGTAGCATTTCTTTTTATGTTTTGTTTTTGGTTCACATCCTTGGGTGTTCAGGGCTTACTCCTGGCTCTGTGTACAGGGAACACTCCTGATGGACAGCAGGATGCCCATAGGTAGAGCCAAGGATCAAAGCCTTATGCAAGGTAAGTGCCCTGACTTGGGCCCAATTGCTCAGTCTATAACGTTAGCATTTCTTTCACATTAATATTTATTTGACATTCAATGAAAGAAACCTTAGAAACTAGCTAAATTACTAAAAAGAATGTTCCTGTGAAATTGAAGACCTTCTAAGATGCTTCAGATATATTCTGCCTAATTATCTGGTCTATTCCTACAATTCTTGCTTAAGCTAGCAGACTTTTCCACGTAACATGCATCCAAAGAAATTTAATATAGTTTCAGTAATTTGGTCTTATAGAATTCTCTCTGCATTTAAGCACCAGACATTTATACTGACAAATCTTCCTGGTTTGTTCCGATCACATGAATGCAAATAAGTTCAGATTGTACTTGTATTACTGACGCACCTTCAATAGTTCTTGTTTCCTATCAAGATATCTTAACATCAGGGTTCACCTTTCTGACAGAAATTATAAATGTACCTTAAAGAGAGCCTCAGCGAGTTAGGGAAGCTCAGCTCTGGCAAGAAAATCTGAAATACAACAGAATGTTATCTTCAGATGACTTTGGGAACAGGGAAACAGATTTAGGAGATTTGCAACAAGAACAATTTAGTTTTTATTATGAATTCATGTCATGGAATGATTGAAAACCCACTAATTTACTCTTTCATTGTCATAGTTCCTCATGCTTGCCTCCTCCTCTAAACCTAGCCCTAAAATATGGAAAGAAGCTTTAAATCTTGCTTTCTTAACTACTTGCCAATTAATCTCAAAATAAAGACTTTTAACAATAACTGAACAAATAAACACTACATCTCTCCTAGGCTCCAGGGACATGTAGAAAGGAATTCAATCATAACTCCTTGTGTAAATTTTTAAGTCCTCCTGTTTTCTTAACAATATCATCATTTAGTATTAAAACAAAATATGAGACTTGAGAATCAAGAGTACTGATTTTCATAGATGGTCTGAATTTCCTCTCAAACTTCTTACACTTTCTCATTCTCAATTGATAAGTAGATGGTGAGTGTACTTCCATTAGTATGTGACAAACATTAATAATAGGGAGATAATTTATATTCTGAATTGGTCATGTCTGGTTTGGGTCACTCTCCTCCCAATACTTTATTGGAATCATGTTATACTTGGGTGATTTTTAATGTCTATTCACTATTATTTTTTTAACTTTTGGATATAAAAATAAGATTTTATTAATTGACTTTGAGAATATCTGATCAAAATAAGAGTGTTCAAAATTATCAAATTAGTTTCAATAAAATTCCCAGAGTCAGTTAGACCCTTTTATTAAAATGTAGTATTGTCTAAGTCAATTTGTCATTCTCTAAATTAATATTTTACTATCTTTTTAAAAACATATCTACAAAAATATTTTACAAAATGTACAAAACCTTTAGTTTTAGTTGATAAATGACAATTAAAAATTTTTCACTTACGGGCCAGAGGGATGGTACAGCGATAAGGCCTTTGCTTTTCATGCATCTAACCTAGGATGGACCGCTGATTGATCCCCCAGCATCCCATATGGTCCCCCAAACCAGGAGCAATTTCTGAGAGCATAACCAGGAGTAACAGTGTCATTGAGTGTGGCCCAAATTTTAAAAAAAAGGTTTTTTTTCACTGTATTAATGTTTTTAATATTCCAAAATTATCACCTCCTGGATATGTTTGCTAAACTTGGACTTTTAGAATGCTAGTAGGATGCATTTAAATTAGATTTATAAAAGTAATTCCCCAAAGATTATTTCTGACCAGTTTACCAGAAGCCAATTCTAGTTTACAAAGAGAGGAGATAAACAATGAAAATGTATGTCTTTCTTCCCTCGTCAGCGTAACATCTAAGGGAAAGACTGAGAAATAAAACTTTAGGATAAAAATTTGTATTTTCCCATTGGGTTTGATGAAACTTAGTCTTAATGCTGTGTGCCTTTCTCCTTGTTCTAAGAACAGCACAATATTAATGACATGAAGAGTCATATGCCAGAAATAGGTCATTCTAGATTTTTAGAGTAATGATGAGTAATACTTGATCAATAATAATGACATAAAACATGAAGGTAATTCAATGGATAATTTTAGTAGCCCTTCAACACTAAGTATTTGTTTTCAATTTTTTGTTTGTTTTTATCCAGCACTGAGAGATGAATTTGAAGAGGCACAACAGTGATTTTTTTCTCTTGTTATAATCTATAATTCAGCCTTGCTTACATCTTAATTTTTATTTTGCATTGCTTATAGTTCAGCCTTAATCTGGTGGAAATGTAGTAAACAATTGAGTAGTCAATGGAGAGGCAAATGCAAGAAGATAAGTAAATTACTTCTATAATCCATATACTAATCAACCTACTTTTTGAGTGTTGATTGGATTCACAAGCCATGAAATGGAATCCTGAAAAGTTTGTATAACTAAATTTTAAGTTAATTTTGCTTTCAAATATTAAAATTTTTTAAAAAAAATGTGGATACTGGGGCAGGAGAGATAGCATGGAGGTAAGGCATTTGTCTTTAATGCAGAAGGACTCTCTCAGCATCCCATATGTTCCCCTGTGCCTGCCAGGGGCGATTTCTAAGCATAGAGCCAGGAGTAACCCCTGAGCGCTGCCGGGTGTGACCTGAAAACAAAACCAAAAATATATGGATACCAAATTCTGAGTTATATTGAGAGTAATGTAGCCTACAACAAAAAATAGCATAAATGGGTATTTTGGGAAATTGAGTCAACAAGGTTCTTATTGGAAATAGTAACCTACACAACTAAGTCTAAAATTTCGAGGATAAATAATTTTGTTGCATGGATTCCTAATAATATGAATTAGCTGAAAATAATGTTTATTCTACATATATGTGAATATATGGAATTACATACATAATTAAATATACATATAATTATGTTTCTGGAATGTCATTTATTTTACTAGAATGCTTTATTAATCTGGAATTATTAAATAAAATTAGATTTTTAAATTTGTAATTATGGTAATAAAAATGTTAAACTTCACATTTTCTTACGTTTTTGAAAAAATTAAGAATTTGTGACAAGAATATGGTATTTTATTAATTCTGGTGAGTCCAATGATTCTAAAAATTAGCATTTTGGTAAAATCTTCTGGTTAAAAATTCTTTTCCAAGTTTTTTAACATCTGTTTTTATATTTTTTACTTCTAAATGTAGCCATTTACTTTATATAGATTATTATAACTGAGAATTTATTATATATTAAAATATAATATGATTAAAATTAAGTTCTTATCTAAAATCAAACTCAGTGATTGGTAGTCAATTGTTATGCCAGGGATAACTCAGGGCACATATTCTCTACCATTGTATCTATCTACTATTACCAGGCCACTATCATAATTTAATAACCAGTTATCAAATATTCACTTCAAGAATCACTAAACAAATGACTTTTAAGCTCTTATTGTTAAAATCCATATACTTTTTACAAGAGTATTATTATAAATGTATACCAAATTTCTGAAATCTACAATGTAAGAATAATCCATAATATGTATTTGATACTGTTTTCAAATCTTGCTGACCAAAGAGAGAGTAAAGAACATAAAGGACTGTACTGTTATTTCCTTTCTCCACATTTTATCCTCCAAACACTGCTTGTAGTGATCTCTGAGTAAGAAATAAGCCTTGAGCAGCACCTAGTGTGGACCAAGAACCAACAAAAAAGTAGGTATTATAAAAAAAATATCTGTGTTTTATTGAATCAAAATAAATGCACACTGAGTAAAATACTGTTCTTTTAGAATAATAGTAATTTCTAAATGGGTTCAATAGAGAGTGGAATTCAATAGAGAAGGAATTTTGACAAGTGATGATGGGTGTGGTGTAATCATTTTGTATTCCTAAGATACATAAACATACTCTTATGAACCAATCTTATCTCAATAAAAATAAATGTAAGTAATGTAAACAAAAACAAAGTTGGAGTCCCAGTTGAGTAAACTGGCAAGGGACTAATAAAGTACTATAATGTATATTTAGTTTCATTGATTATTGTACTAAATGTGTTAGCAGATGTTAGAGATGCTAGCATATATTTTAATGTGACTGGAGCTAATTGATATATCAAACTATGTCAAATTGTGCAAGACATAAGTTATTTTTAAAAATGTCGCTGGTTTTCTATGCTTCATATCATGCATTAGCATCAAATGCATATTTAAAAATTTACATATAACAGTGGGAACCGGTTAAAGTAGGTCACTCATAATTAAATTTGCTATACGGTGTTAATTTTCTTGTTCTTCTAGTCAACTAACACTTTAGTTGGTTAATCATGAAATAAAAAATGCAACTCCGAATCTGCATATGCTTACCTGTAACTTTAGTACTACCAAGAGAATATGCTAATACTACAGAAAAATCAGAAGCTAACTCATTAAGAACATGCATATTTATACAATTATTTATTAATTATTTTGGGGTACAGTTTTTGACTTTTGAGAAATGACCAATAGTAAGAACAGGAAATAATGTGACTCATTTTTAGGGTGAAAATATTGAGTAAGTATGTTGATAGGACAAGATATAGCCTTATTCAAGGACATGCCTAGAATCTGAAAAATAATTGCTCCTCTAAAAATCTATTCTCCAATCATTGTATATCTACATTAGTCATGCAAGAACACCTTTTAACTTTGCCAAGCTAGGAATCATTTAACTCACAATAGTGTCAAACTTAGTAATAATAATCATCAGTAGTAATAATGTACTACACATTTGTAATTAATATATGTCTAGTTATATGGTTATATGTAAGTAATTTTTAGCTATTAACTTATTGTTGAGTCTTCTTAAGGCTCAGTATCTAGGAATATAACATAATAATGGAAAATCATGCCCTTATGGAGCATAGGGCATGATTGATACATTCAGTCAATTAGCCCTTTTGATTTTTTGTTTTGGCTAGGCACCATTTGTCATTACATACATTTGCTAAGCTGCTTCAATTCACATATTTATAGACTGAATTTAGAGCCAAAGCCCTCCATTGTCTTACTTTACTTATATTCTGCTCCCTTGCTTTTGATGCTTCATCATTATACATTTTTTGAGAAAATTGAAGTTTTGTGTTTTCTGACATCTATACTCACATATCTTGCCTTTATTCTTATATTCTGATGAGTGCCCCTGGTACCATTCTGTAGTCACTCCTTCTAGTTACTTCCTAGATATCTCTTTCACTTCCTTAGGCAAATACTTTAGTTATTCTAGTAAATCACCCTCCATTATCTTCATTGTTAAAAAATAATTCAATTTACTTACAATTTGATGATGTAGATTCTATTATCTAACACATGTCAAATTTTTATTTTCCCTTTTAGCTATTGACCTGTTTATCTCAGTTAAAAGCAGAATTCTCAAAGTTATCAATATTAGCTATATTCAATTATATTTCTTTCATGTTTTTTAAAACTATTTGTTCATGCCTTTTTGTTTTGTTTTGTTTCTTTTGGGGGGGTCACACCCACAGGCTTTCAGGGGTTACTCCTGGCTCTGTGCTCAGAATTTGCTCCTGGCAGGCTCTGGGAACCATATGTGATGCCGGGAATCAAACTAGAGTCTGTCCTGTGTTGGCTGAGTGCAAGGCAAACTGTTGTGCTATTGCTCCAGTGCTCATTCAGGCTTTTGTTCACTTTTACTATACTGAATATTTGTTGTATAAATCCAGATATTCCATAATGCTAAAAAAAATCTAATTTTTCAGTTTATATGGACAGACCATTGATTCTTGACACTAATAGTTTCTTGTAAAAAATATTTCTTTTGGGGACCGGGAGATAGCATGGAGGTAAGGCGTTTGCCTTTCATGCAAAAGGTCATCGGTTCGAATCCCGGTGCCCCATATGGTCCCCCGTGCCTGCCAGGAGCAATTTCTGAACATGGAGCCAGGAGTGACCCCTGAGCACTGCTGGGTGTGACCCAAAAACCCAAAAAAAAACTTCTTTTAATTTTGCACGTATTTTTTTCTCAGTAACCTTCACTTGTTTTTCTAAAGATAGAATAGTCAAGACTCAGTCCTTTATAATTTATCATTTTTCTCTTTCTTCACCTATTTGGTGAGCTCATCTAGTCTGTGCTTCAGGTACAATTTTAGGCAGAATGCACTGTTGCTTTCCTTCATTTCCTGTGTCCTTATGACAGATTTTTGACGTTCTTTTCTCTTGGAGTGTGACTAACACTAAGAAGTGCTTTCCTGTGCATGAGGAATATATCCCTCTTTCTTTTTCTGTCTTGATCACCTGGTTGTTAAACACGATGAATTGTGAGATAAAGGGACAGTTTGGCAATTTTAAGTAGAAATATTAAATGTCAAAGCTTTTGCTTTATCTGTTGTTGATAACTTTGTTGTTTTTGTTTTGATATAAAATAAACCATAATTCTCCTGAAGAAGTTTATTCTTTTCTTTATTTTTCTTACTTTTATTTCTTTGTGGAGGATATACCCAGCAGTGCTATATGCATACAAAGTGCTTATATGGCTCTGTTGCTTAGTGATCATTCCGGGGGGATTTGGGGATTAATGATTCAAGCAAGTTTTGAACACAATCTAAACACATGGTAGACAAGCACCCAATACAGTTTATTATGACTATGGCCCCAAAAGAGGTTTTTTTTTTTCTTTTACTAAGATTCTAGAATAAAGAGAAAGAAATATAATGCAGAATAAAACCCACATACATGAAGAATTAATTTAGAAATAATAATTTCTTATAATCTAATGAGATTTGCAGAAGTGTTGTCATTGCAGGAGAACTGACTACAATAATATATGTGTCTTAGTAAATTTATGGAGTCGACTACTAAGTACATACCCATTGTGAATTCAATATGTTTTTAACTGGATGAATAATAAAGGTCACAAACCTCACATCCAGAACCAAATCCCTGCCTTTTTCCTCTCATAATCCTGGCCTCTTTACATAGATGGCATTCTTTCACTTGCTCAGACAATACATATAAGTTTATCCATAATTTCATCCTTTATCCTTATCCTTACTCTAATCAGGAAATGCCCCATCTACCTTGAAAATTATATATAATATCTTATTACTTCCATTTATTCTATATTAGTTTAAGGCAACATTAATTGCATTGCAAAGGTTAAGAACTTCCCTAAATATGCTCCTCTATAGCTTTTAAAAGCAAAACGTCACATTTTGCAGTTAAAAAAGAAAATTACATTTATCTTATCATGACATCATTGTGACTCCATCTCTTTGAGAAATTGATCAAAATTCTCAAAATAGTTTACAATCCTCTCCCTGATCTTGTCTCTTAGCTCCTATAAATTCTACTGACTTTCTCTCCTTTCTTTCATCCAGTTTCATAGCTGTATTGTTGTTTGCTAAAATCGGATGTGCCTTCTAAGAAGAGAATAATGACTTTTGTATCTATTGAAAACATAAAAAGTAAAAAAACCTCTTGACTAAAAAGTAACCCCAGGAAGCATAAGCAAGTCGATTCTCTATCTGATTTTGTAGAAAGAAACTTAATTAGATTGTCATGGATTCCAGAGTGAAAAAAAAGAAGAAAGAAAGCAGAGCCTTGAAGCTACTATCCAACCAAAGTTTCCTCTTGGCTTTTAAATGGTAAAATAACCGTGATTATATATAATGATTTGTCTCTGGGTTCCCAATTCAGTTCTATTAGTTTGAATCCAATACCACACTGTTTGGATTACTGTAGTTTTTCCTTATTAGTAAAGAGTCCATCTTTTCTTTTTCTCCAAAATAAGTATTAAAAAGAGAAGTCAACAAATTGAATTACTTTATCATTATATATTTGTTTTGTTATGGCATATTCTATTTCATGTTTATACTCTTAAAATAAGAATGTACACATTAATAATAATTCTTGAGTTTAGCTTTAAAAAATGTGGACAATGAGCTCAAGTCAAATGGAGTTTTTTCTGTAAAACCTGTTTGCATGTCAGTATAATTCAGTTATTTCAGCACTGACATTTATATTAGTTCTCTCTTTCCTTCCCTCTCTTTTTATCTTTGTTTTACATATAATCCTAATTTTGTGATATTTCTTTATTATAGCAGAAAAGCAATATTTCTCTATCTAGAATATAAATACTAAATCAGTTTTAAGATAAATGTTTGATTTCATGATTATAAGATTCAAATAACGATATATATTCTTTCTGAAATTCAAATAATTTTCTTTTTTACTTATTGAACTTGTCTGACTAACAATACTGTTTTTTTGTTTTTGATTTTTGTGCCACATCCATTTGACGTTCAGGGGTTACTCCTGGCTATGCGCTCAGAAATTGATCCTGGCTTGGGAGGATTATATGGGACACCAGGGGATCGAAACAAGGTCTGTCCTAGGCTAGCACTTGCTACCTCTGGCACCACCATTCTGGCCCCACAATACTGTTAATAGTAGTTTCCAAAGCACAAATTTCCCACACCTGGGTAGTTGTTACACCAGGAAGTATCTAAGGGTTACTTTATACCCTGAGCTCAGTGATCACTACTGAAAGGGATCAAGAGACCATATGGGATGCTGGGGATAAAACCTGGATCTTCCATGTGCAAATCAGGCAGTCTACCACTGTACTATTTATCTGGCTTCCAAAATTGGATTTGTTATTAGATTTATATAACTCCACTTATGTGTCCATTAGCTTACTGATGTTTATAAGTATTTTTTTTTTTTTTTGGTTTTTGGGCCACACCCAATGACGCTCAGGGTTTACTCCTGGCTATTCGCTCAGAAGTCGCTCCTGGCAGGCACGGGGGACCATATGGGAACCGGGGGATTGCACCGTGGTCCGTCCTAGGCAAGGCAGCAGGCACCTTACCTCCTGCGCCACCTCCCGGCTCCCGTTTATAAGTATTTTAAGTTAAAAATAAATCTTGCAGTTTTAACTATCTTAATTTTAGTAATTCTGAAATTAGAAATTAACCAAATTAATATTTAATTTGGAATTATTTTATTTTCTTATACTTAAATAGAAGTAATGAAGTTAATAAGATTAAACCAAACTTTTAAATAGTACTCATTGTCTAATATATGTAGTCAAATATTCTAATTATAAGAAATATTCTAAATTATTTTGACATGCTCGTATTTTTTTAAAATAAAATTACTATGAAAAGAGTATCATTTAAAAGATATTATCAGTTATGTAGACAGTTTATCATTGGATACATTCTAAATTTCATACTATTTCTTATATCTTCTAATATTATAGAGTTTAAATTATAAAGATCAAATTGTTACATTAGAGTCATAATACATAAAGAGATTTATGTGCTAACTTAGAAAATCAATTTATTGAGTTGAGTACTCACTTGCCTACTTTGGATGTCTCTGTTCTTGCATGTGTGTGGATAAAGCATGACATGTGAATGATATTTGAGTTCTGTTTCATATCAATGAAGGAAAATTTTTACTTTTTCCTCAAGAAATATTATAGAACTCCATACTTTTCATATTCTGGATCCCTTACCTCTTAGGTTTAGAAATTAAAGTTTTGTAGGGTGGAAAGATAATATGTAGCAAATAAAGTCTGATAAAAATAAGTTAAAATATACTCAAATAATAGGTATGCTCATAAATTTACCAAAAATGTCAGGAACATGATGTGATCATTTATTGTGCATGATTTTTTTTTTAGTATTGTCCTCTAAAAATATAACAAAGAAAATTTTAGGACCAATGTAATCACTCAAATTATAATAGATTTTGGAGAATTAGTTTTCTATCTTTGAGTTATTTTTTTAAACCTTCTAAAGCCTGGAAAATACATGCAATTGGGAAAATCAGAAATACCTTTTGCTTTTAGTTTATGAAGTTAAATACTTTATTGAATAGAAAATTAGACCATTATTACTCATATACATATTTTAACAAAGGGATTCAAATTCCTTCCAATGGGCATGCATTCCTTGCTTGCTTTTACAATTCCCAGTTACCATTCCTTGTTCATGAAATAAAAGCAAGATTGTTTACCTTTACAATCTTTGACCAAAGCTCTGAAGATCAAATGAAAATAGCCTGAGCTGATTGTAGACCATGAGACTCCAGCTGAGCATGTTGGAGCAAGATTATGCTGCCTGTCATGCTTGAGCTCTAGACAGCGGCATTGTAAGATAGACACCTATGGTTCACAAGTAGGAAATCAGACTGATTTTGTTAGTACAAGCTGAAAGAGAGCATGAAATGAAGAGCCCTATTAGCCTGAATAACATAAACTTTCATGGATCCTTCTATCTTTGAATTCCACTGGTCAATAAATATTAGAAAAAGTTCTCATTTTCTCTTAGTACTAGGAAAATACAAATCAAAATGATAGCTATTATATCACATCAGTAGTTATGGCATGTATATATGTATAATATGCATATATATTTAAAGATAGAAAAACATATATGTTGCCAGGATTTGCTCTTTCCTCACAACACCCTTCTCTGTTTGTTCAGACATTATCCTCTAACAAAATATTGTCTGGGGAATATCATTTAATGTTTATCAATTTTCTTTGTGTGCAGAATAAAGATCATGGGGGTCTAATGACATATCTGCAACAGTTAATGCAAGTTTTACTTGTCTTTTAGGGTATATCAAACCGTGATATACAGCTCTTCTCTAAATCCTTCATTCCATTGTCTTCTTATAGTGCAATGCACCTGGACACTCATTTTGAACTAAATATTATAAGAAATTATTCACCCAAAAATATATTGAGAATATTCATATGCAAGATGCTTCATGTGTATTAGGAATTAAAATATGAGCAAAAGACTCTAATACTCAGTAAGTTAATGATTACGTATAAAAAATTGTAGGCATTGCTAAAAATTTTGGGCTATGTAGTTGTGGAGCCATAGGTGATTTGTTCTCTTCTGATGGGCATTCACTGAATCCCATTATAATCTATTCCTCCTCTCATTATACCTCCTTAGACTACAATTATTGTTCCTCCACTCAGCACCAAACTATTCCTGTGGTTATTTGCAACTTAATCAAGATCAGTCAACAAGCAGATGACCGTTGTGATTACAAATTCTTAATAGAAACTGGAAAGTTTAGGTCCTTTATAATTTACTCTTCTTAAAAACTTCTATAGTTAGAATTCCTGATTTCTCCTGGGTTCTCTTGATGTTTAAACTTTAATACTTCAAAAGGTCTGAGAAAGGCATAACAGAAAGCAATTCATCATGCTGACAAGCAGAGATCCATAGTCCCTGGGGGCAAAGCAGTGAACCTGTGTTTCCAACAACTTTGGATATGGAGTCTAAGCATTCAAATACCAGATATAAATGTAATAAGAACTAATAGCATCAGGAACATTTATTTTCAGACAATCTTATTCAGACTTTTTTCAGTAAAGAACAAAGTTCAAATATAGGAACCGTTCAGGTGTCTCCCCAGCCCTGGGACAGTGGGAATGATTGACCTATTAAAACAATATAGTCTATATGGTGGAAGGAAGAAGAGACTGTATTTATTTAGTAAAGGCCATTTCTAATGTGCCTCTAGAAACGGTGCCAGTTCTTTAATGGATACTTTGGCCACATGAAAACAGCAGGAAACTATATTGCACTCCAGATGCTGTCATTTAGGTGGCCTCCTGCTACTGGTTCTGCTGACAAGGAGGTTGTACACATCGAAGTAAGGTCTATTTCTCAGGGAGCTCCAGCTACTGCAAAAACAGCAGCATTTTTAAAAGCCTTTTTCTACTCTCTTAAATAAAAGACTGTGATTGAAGAAGGCTGAGACCCTGCTAAGAAAACAGAGGTGATTGCTATGTAACTAATTCACCTGTGCTTGATTTGCAGCCTATTCTTGGGATTTCAAATTAAAGTCCATATTAGTTTTAAGGGTTAAAACAAAGAAAACCTAGAATGTTCGTTGGAAGTTATATTTGACTATATTTGCTGCATGTGCACTCTGGTATAATTTGTATGATTTGAGATTTTTTTTCTCCATATAGGAACAGATCAAGGGTGCTTTTATGCATTTTTCTTTATTTTTCCCTCTTGACTTTTGAATAATTTTCCCCCATTTACCTTCTTGGTTAGGGTTTTTTCTTTGGTTATGATGAACTAAGATTAAATTATTTAAAAAAAATCAGTCACCAAATTTTTAATAATCATGAATAATTTTAGAAAATTCTATATGTTATCTTTTAAAATCTCAGTGACTTTTTATTATTTATTTTCTTATATTTAGTTATTATTAGTAGTATTTTATATTAGTCATTCTCTTGTTCTTTTGTATATTTTAAGAATTCTTGAATATAATAAATATTTTTATCTTGGAAATTTCTATGAATAGATTATGTAAAGTACTCATAATTTGTTTTTTCTATGATCCTCTGATTCTTGATGGTGGTGCCCTGTGCCTTTTATATTTGCCACTTCTTTTCCTTTAAAATTGTAATTGTTGAAATTCTCTAAGATCTGGGACATGAAAGTACTCTTCCAGAGAGGGCTCTCACAGTTACTTCTATGAACCTAGGATCTCTCAATTTTATTCTTAGTTTGCAGGATTTCAGACTATAAAAAGGTGTGAAATGAAGCTATAAACCTGCAGGAGAGCCAATTTGTGTGCTTCCAAAATCATAATCACCTTTTAAAACTAGTGTCCTCTGGGCAATTTTAAGGTTAGAGAGATCTATCTTTCCACAATGATTCATTTCTGGCCCATCCTTTCTTTAAAAATGTATATTTTGGGAGTCTCAGTTTTTAAGAAGATAAATGTCCTGTCTTGGACAGGTATGGACTTACATGACTAGTTTTCACACACAGTGAAACCCAAAGAACTGAAATCCATGTGTCCTTGGATGAGTAAATTGTTCTTATTTTTGGTGATCTAGTTTTATCTCTGGAACCAGATGGAATCTGAATGGTTTTCTATTTGTTTTCTTTCCAGTAGCATAATATGCCTTCAAAGAAACGGATCATTTTTTATCTATTTTTGTAATTTTAATGTTGAGCTGACTGTGGTCACATAATAGTATTTCAACTGAATTATGTTTAAGTAATGAAATAATGACATTGACCTGTAAAAATTTCTAGATGATGTTTTCTTTACACAAATCTTTGAAAAAGATTTTGAAATAAATAGTAAGATAAAGCATGCACATGCACCCACGTTAACTTCCATTATTATTACCCCACCCATTACCTTCTCTAGGATTAATCAAACTATTTATATGAAGATATAGATATAGACTTAAATATTAGAGATAGAAAATGTCTGGTCCCCTGGGTACTCTCATTTAGGAATTTTTGTATGTTTTAATCCACACTCCCATTGAACCTATAACTGGAACAAATTTGCTTCTAGTACAGACAATATCTCCCCTAGACCTTCTGTATTCATTTCACTGTTTTCTGGAAAGATTATCCTCTTGCTTTTAGGAGCCCATCTATTTTCCACTGTCTGTCAATGCCCTAGTTTGAGAGGAAAGAAAAAGAATTCAATGAGGTTCGTCAATTATTTCCAAAGTTATATTGCATTTTTTAGGGTTGTGTGGGGCTTACCTAGAGGCTCTATGCTCAGAAATCACTTCTGACAGAATCGGGGACCATATGGAAAGTAGAGGATTGAACCGGGTCGACTATGCAAGGCAACTGTCCTCCCCACTGTGCTATT
>PVKC010005165.1:0-33862 GCA_004027635.1 Crocidura indochinensis | reverse complement strand
GTGGGAAAGCTCCATGAGATTCTGGGTTAACTGTGCCTTTGATTCAGTGCTAGAATATGAAGATACCTCAGTGCTTTACCATGCAATGCTAGTGATTAGATAGGCCACCCAAGCATTGACCAATGCCTCAGAAGCAGCACCCAGTAGTGCTCAGGGGACTGAGTGATATTGGAGATTGAACTAGGGTGGCCACATGCAAGGCAGGTCCCTTCATCACTATACTATTTTCTGATCCGAACTGTATAACCCCAGTACTCTTGCCTCTGGAGATTCATCATTGAGAAAATACCTACAATTCTTATCCTCAGTGATTGATAAGTCAAAGTAATTACATAAAAGACACATACTACTTACATTTATGCAGTTAAAACATTTATTATGCGATAGTTACATATGTACTTATATATAGTTTAAATAAAATATGATTTCTCATTCACAGTATTAATTATTAAGAAGGGAAAGTGGGGTGAGATAGGAAATACTGAAAGAGAGCTACAGTTGTAGTGATCAACAAAGAACTGATAGAGAAAATCGTCTTTTTTCTTATTGGGGAAGGAGTTCTGAACCTTATAGACACATTGATGATCAATTCTTTTCAAATAGAGCCTACAATATAATATAGTACATCTATCAGTCTATAGTAAAAGGAATTAGATTGTTTTCCATCTCTGGTCAATAATAAATCCCACAGAGATTATATTTGTAATCATTTCTTTGCATGTATGCACATAAAAACTACTTGAACATTTTTAGAGCTGATAAAGGAGTTCTTCATTTTCATGTTCTTTACAAGATTTTCATAAGGAGGCATTTTCTCTTTGACACATTTGAATTTCCTGTTTAGTTTGAAGACAAAACACTGCAGAACTGAAGATGAGTGGTATGGTACAAGATGACTTTTATGTCCTCAAAAGAATAATTTGTCAATTTTCTCAACCCTTAAGACTATATTCTATGACTTCAGTTTATGACCATATGCTTCAATTCTAACTGATATGGTAAACCATATTTAAAGAATGTACCTAGAATGAAAAGTAAAAAGTATCTGAGTGTTGGAGCAATAGAACCATGTGCTGACCCAGGTTCAATCTCAGAATTCCACATATTATGTCCTCCAAGCACCTCCAAAAGTGAGCCCTGAGCATAGAGTCAGCAGTAATTCCTGAGTATCATCAGGTGTGGCCTAAAAACAAAACTCAAAAAAGTGACACATCTTTTCCATAAAGAAATAAATATTATTTTCATATTTCTTTATGTTCAGAGAGTTAAGCATGGAGGTACATCATAAGTCACAGAAAAAAATAAACTATGTAAGTTTTGCTTCCTTCCCTGGATTAACCAATGCCATTTACATATCTCCAAGGTCAAGGTCAATAGAACTAGTGGCAGATACCAATGAGTGTAGCAAGTTTAAAGTTAAAAATCAGTCTAGTTTAAGAAAAACAAAATAAAACCTAAAGAATTGCCTAGAAAAGACATGATGGATATGTAACAACTTAGAGTCCTGATAATATTCTCAAGGGATGTCAGAACATTTACAATTATTCAGCTCTTAGAACTCATTTGCTCCCTGGCATTATCTTTGCTGGTCATAAAGGGAAGTCTCCTTGAAGAGGATAGGAGAAGGTCATCTTATAAATATTGTTAGCAAGCTTTTTTGCTCTTAGTTTGGTTAGAAGAAGAGAAAATAGATGAATAAAGAAGCAAACTATAAACAACTAGATGGCATTCCTTAATTTGTAGGCGAGGCAATTCTTGCTGGTACTGGAGCCAGTATTCCCAGGTAGCAAAACAAAAAGTGATATCTATTAAACCCTCATATCTTATTATTTTTATAACATAAATTGCAGTTAGGTCTTCCTGTGGAATAGACGATGATGATAATTTACACATGCTGGACAGATAAATGATTCAATTCTTAGTTACAAGAGGCTGTTGACAGTGATTACTGATGCTCATTTCTTTCATGCACATTATGTGGAACAGAAAACTTCAGGTTTAGAGGCCTTTCATGTTTTTTCAAAGTAAATCAGTCACTCACATAATAATTCTTTATTATTCCTCATTGGCAGACAGTGGATGCATTTATGACAGTTAAGAGCTTTAAACAAAATGCTGCAAAGTGGCACAACCGATAAAATATTTTACAGCACAGGAGATAGCAACAATAATTAGAGGGCCTCGGTTGGTACACAATGAAAGCAAAAACTGTGTAGTTTTCCCAATGACTTTGGTTAGTTTTTACCCAGATGATTGGCTTGTCAAAAGTGGGGATTTGTATTCACCTAAGATTTGTATTCAGACCACTTAGGACCTTTATAAGAAGATGTCTTCCCTGAATGTCATCCATTAACCCACCTCTCTACATAGTCTAGTATCTAACTCATATATTCAATTTTCAATAAGCATTTTTGAAGGCTAAGTCTCTTAACAGGCCTTTATATAATCTCACCTCACTAGAAAAATCCTGATCGAAGGATATGTGAATTACAGTTTTAGTTGTAAATGACCTGCCTCATCCAGTCTGTAACTACCTCTATTCTAAAGGTTCATCTGTGTAAGAAAATCAAAAACTTCACATTTGTGTTTCTTTGTTTAATGCTGTTTTATTTCTTAGATCAATTTCCCTTGGAGAACACATTTGAAAAGTAAATACAATGCAAAGATAGTTTCTCTCACATTGCTGATTTTCAGTTCTCTTACTATATTCCAGTATCCTTTGCTACTGCTCAGAGGTTTTGTAGTAATTATCATTCCTACTGTGATTGAACATATGTGTTCTTAAAAATCACCACATTATGCAAAAGCGCATAATAAAAAATAAGGCCTAGGGTATCATGGGGTTAACTTTTATCAATTATATATTTTAAAGAAAGAAAAAAAAACATAACTATCTAATAAAAACAAGTAGTACAGCATAGCTGTGTGTTGTGGTTGAGAAATACATAAACATAGCAATAAGTATGATACTTTAGAACAATTTAAAAGACTGGGAGGTTGCTTGTAGAAGTAGAGTCTGTAAATGTTATATTTCTTGTGTTCAACTGTAGAAAGAGTGTTACCTGAAATCCAAAAGACGTGATGGACAGTTTCGGATTCCAAAGGAGTAGAAATAGCTGGTAGATATTTGAGGTGTATATAGTTAGTAGTTTGCTCTGTATCCTCTTTTGAATCTCCCACTAGCAAAGTTCAAATTAACCCCAGAGCATTTCCTAAGAAGAATTTAGAGGTAACCAAATTCAACACGATACACAAGTTGTTTCCTAAATAGATGAATTATGTTTAAAAAAGTAATCTCAAAATGAATATATTTTGGAGCCAGAACCATAGTACAGTGAATAAAGCACATGCTTTGCCTGTGGTCAATCTAGGTTAGATATTCAACATACTATCTGGTTCCTCAAGTACTATATAGTCTCCAGCATACCATATGATCTCCCAGTCAGGAGTGATCCCTGAGTGCAGGACCTAGAATAAGCCAGAAACACTGAGCTGTGTGTTCTCCATTCCAAAATTAAAGCAAACAAACAAAAACAAAACAAAACAAAACAAAAAAACCTAGAAGTGGGGCTGGAGCAATGGAGTAGGGTGTTTGCCTTGCACGTGACTGACCCAGGATGGACCATGGTTCCATCCCCCAGGGTCCCATATGGTCTCCCAAGCCAGGAACGATTTCTGAGTGCATATCCAGGAGTAACCCCTGAAGTGTCACTGAGTGTGGCCCAAAAATACAAAAACAAGCAAACAAACAAACAAACAGAAAAACAAGAAACACTGACTACAAAATGATTGTATCTCATGTTAGCATACATTTTAGGCTAGAGTATTTTTTTAAATCATTTAATTGAAAAACTTTGAACTACAAAATTATTGATAATGGAGTCTTTGACATACAGTACACCTTTCCCACCACCAATGTCAACTTCCCTTCACCAATGTTTCCTTGCTCTTTTCCCCACCACCCTTCTGCCACCTTGACAGGCATATTTCAAAGTGATTATAATTTAAAACTCATGTTTTAGTGCTGCTGAGTTTCTAATATATAGTTATCTACTCTTCTATATCACCACATACCTAAGAACCTTGACTTATGTTCTCTCATTACTTTCCTTTATTATCTTCTTCCTTCACCCCTTGCTGTTTTTCCCTTTCTGTCTTTATCCTCTTTCAGAGAAACAGTTTTGTTTAATGTTCAATATACAATGTTTGAACCTTTAGCTTTTTTAAATCAAATTAACCATATTTTAAAAATATTTTATCTTCTATAGTCTTCTATTTATATACAAGGAAACATATTAAACGATGGCTATCATAAGAAATAACTTCAAGTAGAAGTTCTTCTATAATTAGGGATAAGTTTCCTTTAAATTAGTTTAACTTTAAGTTGAAACAGCTCAAAGATCCATACATGATGAATAAATAAAATGGGAAAACTTTCTTCAGTGAACTATTATCAGTCTCAAAAAAGGATAAGTACTGCCAAATTTTGTAATAAGTAGAAATATTAAGAATATGTGCTTGCTTCGGCAGCACGTATACTAAAATTGGAGCGATACAGAGAAGATTAGCATGGCCCCTGTGCAAGGATGACATGCAAATTCTTGAAGGGATCCATATTAAAAAAAATACTATGCTGAGTGAAAGAAGTCATGTGTAAAAGCCATAGTGGACACGAATCCGTTAATATGGAAGTTTGGAATAGGGGGAAATATTTAGGTTTAATATTGTTGATTAGTGGCTGATTAGTGGTTACATGAGCTGAGTGTGGGGAATAAGTTAAAGAATATTGGGTTTGAGTTTCTGTCTCTTGCAAAAAATGCTTTAAAATTGCTGTGATTGTTGCATATGTCTATAAAGATGTCTGAAACTACTGAGTTGAACATGTTAAAAGAGTGTATAATGGGAATTGTGAATTATGTGCCAGTAAAAATTATATTTGTAAAATAAGGCACCAAGACTTCCCTTCTTTAGAATCTCATTAAATAAGTTCTTTGTTAGGGGATCCTCACCCGGTGACATTCAGGGGTTACTCCTGGCTATATGCTCAGAAATCACTCCTGACTTGGGGGATCATATGGGAAACTGGGGTTCATCCTAGGTTAGCATGCTCAAGGAAGATGCTTTATTCCCTGTGCCACTGCTCTGCCCCCCTAGATAAGTTCCAATTTTGGATTGTGAAGGTAATATTTATGTATAGAGTTTCTAGCTTTTGTTGGCTCTGTGTGACTTGTCTCTTTCTGCTTTCATAGCTCTCTTGACCTCTGTCTTCATTGGAATGCTCTATGGTTGCCAAGGGAACATACTAAATCATATTTTCCAAAACAAACAAACAAAAAACAAAAAAAAAAACCGTTGAGAGTGCCTTTTGTGGGGAAGGAATAATCTTCATTCCTAAGAATATTTTTGCTATTGTCTCCTCTGCAAAAAATTAGGTGGACAGAAAGGCAATAGGTTAAAATAACCTTTTAACTGTCCAAAATCTGAGTTTTGTGATACTCAAAGCAGCCTGATATGGTTCCTCTGAAGAAAACATGAGATTGCTTAGGCATTTGTAGTGTTTTCCTTTGGACTTAGTGTCTTAGCATGCTGCTAGGGTAAGTTTGAAGATTGTTCTTTTCTATTGATATTTTATTTTCCAAGAATGGAATGTGCCATTCAGAGGTACATGTGTTGCAAATACTGGGAAACTTGGAGTTCTGTGACAGTTCCAGTCATTTTGATTGTTTTTTAAGGACATCTGTGTTTTTAAGTAACACTGTTACTAAACTACATCCATTATTATGCATATGGATTTTGTCTTTCACTCTTCTTTCACATTTTCAGAAGCAATTCTCAAGTTCTTCTACTCAAAAGTGAATTTGATGTTGCTCTTGAAGCTCTCTATTCAACTCCCCTTTCCCTAAACTACTTTGAACTTTCTCGCTTAATACATAAACTTCAGAGAATCTATAGATGGAGATTTTCTTCAAATTATAAAAATAGTACACCAGGTTATAGACTTTGTAGTAAATAATTATAAAAATTTCAAAATTCTGCTTTGTTTTTAAGTCACTAGTAAAAGACTGTGATTTTTCTCTTCAGTTTTTCACAGGTTTTTATTTTCCCTGATTTAGTTATAAGTGAGGCAGAAGAAAAGAGTTCTTTAACTGTCAAACCTCAGACATTTGATAGTTTTCCTTGGAATCCTCAGTCTCTAATATTTCTCTCTGTGTATCTTTAGGCTAATGAATTATCTATTTTTCTAGGATTGGTGAGTTATCATAGACATAAGACAATTTCCATACATATGGCTTACCCTGATTTGATCTCCAATACTGCATATGATACCTGGAGCATCTATAATACCTTTTAGGGTTATTAGAGGAAGCTCTGGAGATCAGGAATCACTCCTGATGGAGCTTGAAACTTGGTTGGCTCTGTGCAAAGCAAATGCCTTACTTGCTCTATTATCTCTCCAACACCAACTCTTCTAGTTTGTGTTTTATTATTCGTAGAATAGGAATATTCATACACATGATGGTTTTACTTTCAGTAATAAGTGAGGTAATATACAAAACCATCTAAACAGAAGAGAACCATACATTCTTTTCATTATTTTCATTCTATCTTCTTTTTAATATCCTGTAGATATTTTCTTTCTGATATTGTACCATCACTAATATTCAGGTATTATCCAGAAATTATAATCTCTGAATGGAGAGCAAAGGAGATATATTTATAAGAACTGGCTAAAAACATTTACAAGTCTAGTAGTTTCAACTTAGAAATGGTCATGGAAATAGACACACAGCTCTTGGAATTTTGATATAGTGAAAGGAGGTAAAATAGGGGTAAAAAAATCCCATCCTTGGCCCCATTAATCCCGTTGTATTGTTTTGTACTGACAAATTTCCTTTAGTCTGTTGGAGGGAGAACCTGAGGGAAGGGTGTTCTTATCCTCTGTAATATCTCTGTTATTTGAAACTAAACTCCTCTTCCTTATTGCCTAATCAATTTCTTTATTGCTTTTGAGCTCAAATTTAAGACTAGCAAGACTCATAGAAGCTTGATTATGATGCTATTGTGTGTATATGTTTGTATGTGACCTTGAAGTTAGTTTGAGAAACTTGCAGTAGTCTCACAGAGGTCACTTGTAGAGGAAATTGGCTGCCCCAAATTATAAAATGCCATAACTTAACAGGACATGAAAAAGTATATAGTCTAAGCTAAACTAGTGAAATTGATTTCTTCTCATAGGACTTATTCAGTCATTCATTGAACTACCCTTAGCAATAGAAAATTCTCCAGCTATCAGTATAGTCCATTTCTTTGTTGGACAAGGTCCTTAAAAAATATGTTCTGGGGCCCGGGAGATAGCATGGAGGTAAGGCATTTGCCTTTCATGCAAAAGGTCATCGGTTCGAATCCCGGTGCCCCATATGGTCCCCAGTGCCTGCCAGGAGCAATTTCTGAGCATGGAGCCAGGAGTAACCCCTGAGCACTGCCGGGTGTGACCCAAAAACCAAAAAAAAAAATATGTTCTCTTGGTGGGTTTAAGAAATATTGACATTTTTGGACTAGTGAGGGACCTGTTTAGGAAACAGAAGCATTCTAGCTATAACAGTTACAAAGTGTTTTCACAAAGGAAATTAGGTACAAACACACAAATCCATGTTATATTGTATGTTATCTAGTCTTGCCAAAGTAAGACGATTTTTCTCTATTTTCTAGTTTCCATATTTCAAAAAATGCAGTCCACTTACATAGCTCAAATAATAAAGAATTCCAATTGCAAGGTAACCTTATAAAATAGTATTAGATTTTTTAATGTACAATTTGGGGAAATATGTTCCAGAGATAGTAGAAAGTATTCTGTAAGAAAATTATATAAATGTTGAATGGGTTGAATTTTCTTTCCTCAAAAATGCATTTAATGTACCAGAATGAAAATACAGTGGTAAGGCATTTGCCTTGCACACTGATGGACCCCAGTTCGAATCGAATCCTGGCATCCCATATGGTCCCCTGAGACTGCCAGGAGTGACTACTGAGCACAGAGTGAGAAGTAACTCCTGAGCACCTCGGGGTGTGACCCCAAAACAAAAAAAAATATGTTTTAATATCTTATTTATATATTCTACAGTGATGGCTTCAAAGACCAATGATTAATGCTATCATATGGCAGAAGAAATGCCTAGTCCATATAAAAAATTGATAACTGAGTTCAAGATAATATACATATTTGAGTTCGTTTGTTATCAATGTCCTATGTGTGAGGTATTAGTGTTAGGGATCTGAGATTTCAGAAGAAAGCTAGGGAAGAAGGTCAAGAAAGTATAAATGTTCATTAATATAAAAGAGTCTTGATCCTCAAGAAAAAAAATAGCTCCTATTATTTATTTTAGGAATCTGTGAGAAGGCAGAGACAAAGCCCCCAAAGATGGAGCTATCAGTATTCTCTCATGAGCTGGCATATTCTTTATACTAACAGGCATTATAAGGGCATGTAAGTAACCCTTTATGAGTATGCTTGACCAGGAGAACACAATGAAATTCATGCAATGCCAATGACCTTAGTATGTCCCCATTCCATCTCTCTGGAGGGTAGTAATATGATCAGGAAGTTTATTCACTTATAAACACACCTTATTTTTAACATCTTAGTCATATTCAGCTGAGTTATCATTGCTTATATTATCCAAGTGACTCATTTCCTCTTGCAGCTTGCAAATATTAAACATTATCATATCCCAAATATGAATTATTTTCTAGTTCCCTAAGGATGAACATTTAGTTTATCTAAGAAGAGAATTTTAAAAAAGAAAGCCATCCCAGAGGCCAACAAGACATGAGAAGAGTAAAAGCAAATTGCCCATGTAGTTTTTTATTTGAAACCTCAGCACACTAGAAAGGTTCTGTTAGTGTTGCTTGTAGAATGTAGATGGATGGCAGCAATAAAATCAGATATAGGAAAAAGGCAATCAAATCACGGAATAGGTCACATTCAAAGCATATTATATCAGGGTGGGGGGTGCTCTACCTTAGGGCATAAGTTAACTCCCTTTAAAGGCTTCTGAAAAGTGTCTGTGATTCTTCCCTTCCACCTACATGTGTGTGATTAGAGGCTTCATTTGCAATCTTGTTCTGTACTCTCACTGTATTTTGTGTCGCACAAAGTGGGACTTATACTAGTAGACATTTTTTCTAAATTTAGTGGTTTATAGTATAGTTCCCTGGAGTCCCACTCAGATCCTCTTCACCTGGCCAGTGACCCCCTTGCACCTGATGATTTGTCTTGATCTATGGTTAGTCCACGAGTTCTCCCTGTTATTTCAATGATTAATCTATGTTTGACTTGAAAAGTTTTCTCCCTTGCAAGGGAAGGGGGATTTACCACAATGCATTTTGTATGTCCATATTTAAGTATTATTCTCTCGTTTCAGAGAATCTAACTGGTTGTATTTTCCTTTTATTGCTTAAAACCATATTCCAGATCCTTTGAGCTTCTCCCAGGTTTTCAATGCCTCCCGTATTTTCCACTTCTTTTCAAAAGTCTTCCCTGCTATTGTCAAGCCCAGATTTTTTTGTCCGTCTTCTGAGCTGTGCATCATACCATGGCAATGATATTTAGTGCAATAGTCTCATTAATGTGGAGATAGTGGCCGGCGTATCATGTATGTTATGAATTTTAATTTATGTATATATCAGGGGTTAATTAGTATATATATATATATATATATATATATATATATATATATATATATATATATATATAACAAGTTCAACACAAAGAGCCAAAATTTTAAACTGTGAGAGTCAGAGAGCCACACCACACAGTGACCTGCCAAATCAGACAAACACTCACACAAAAGCATATAATTTTAACAATAATATATTAAACACATATTGCATTTTCTATTTTGAGTGAAGGTAAAAATCCTGTTCGCCACCCCTGGATATATGTTCATGTTTATATATTAACATATATATGTATTTTAAGTACTTTCAGATAACTGCTGTTAATATGTAGAATATGGGGTCAATAGAGAGTGTCTGCTCAACTCATCTACATGCACCAGTAACATAGAACCTTCAAAATAAACACCCATGATCATAGATCTTAAGCCTAATAACTGTGCGACATTAAAACAAATCATGGATGGGGAATCCTTTGCTTTCTTGGTGTGTGTATTAGTTGTTTTTTGTTTGTTTTGTTTTTTGGGCCATAACCAGTGGCTCTCACACATATACAAAAAAATAAATAAAATAGATTCAATGCACTCTAATATTTCTAATTATAAGACCCATAAATTAGGAAAGAAAGCAATTGAACAAAATGCAAGAACTTGGAAGGCAACCTGGAGAATGTCCTGCCTAGAGCTGGTTACCCTAGGGGAGGTTATAACCTAGCACTTGTAACGATGACATGGACCCTCTATGAGCAGGTTCTAACTTTGAAGTTAGAGGTAACAAAACCAGTAGGGAAGGTTGTCTTTCTCCCTGAATGGAGAAGACCAAATAAGCCAATTTTAGGTGAGGAGCCTGTGGTTTGTGTTGCCTGGTTTCATCGAGAATTAGGTTTCATCGTGCCCACAAGCAACCAAAATACAATGCTAACATTCTTCTAGTGTGCCTGCTCTAGCCCAAGCTCAGGATTTAAGTCAGTGCAGGTTGTATTAAAGACTATTCAACTATCTATTTACCAGACTCCAGAACAAAAATGGCCAGATGTAATCTGAAGGGCAGGAGATGGACTTTTCTCTCCTGTTTTGCTCTTCCTATGTATATCCTGCCTTGAGTTAAGAAACATGACCTGGCCAGGATTTGGGGTTGGTAGACAGCCATGAAGCCTAAGCCTCTGTTTATGACACATGTCATAATTCACAGACTGCGTCTGGACCCCACCTGCCTTCCTAATCTCCTAGGAATGCTGACTCTCCCTTCTGTTGACTACATCAGTGGGTACTGCAGTTTCCAATTTCCTAACCTTTCTATTAAAATTAATATTTAGATTTTATAACTTTAAAACTGGAAGAATGATGGAAGCAGTATTTGATGTTTATGCCTCTCAGTCACGAAAATGCTCCCAAGTTCACTCCTGCCAGGCCACACACATGTAGTCACAATAAATAGCATTCAATGTGTTTACAGTACGGGAGGATGAGGAGGACTTCTGTTTTTATATCGATGGGCTCAGCTGGGCCGGGGATACTATTGTTTACAATGAGCTACATTTTTTTGTTGTTCTGATTTACCCTCAAATTAAATCTTTATTTCAGAAACCAACCCCAGGGAGTGCCTGGGAGGAGGGAATGTAATAAACAGCATTAGGAGAAGGCTCATAGACGCTGCTCCTTGGTAATTAGTCCAAATGTTTCAATCAGAGTGGTTTCCAAAGTTTTATGGCTGCAGTTTGGTCACAGGTTTATTTGTAAAAAGCTGGTTTGGTATTTTGCTCAGAGTGGCCTTTGGCCTTTGGAGAAGGGGAGGGTGGGCACAAATTGGCAACATGTAACTCAGGGAACTCAAAACTCTCAGGTTTGGTCAGGATACCCACATTTCTTTTTTCCATGTTTTCAAATGGAATCATCCAAGTTTAAAGACAACAGGAGGGAAAATACATAGTTGTTTGTTTTGTTTTGTTTTGTTTGGGGGCCAGACCTGGGTTGTCAGGGTTAGTTCTGTCTCTGCATTCAGGGATCACTCCTGGCGGGCTCAGGAGGGGACCTCATGGAATGCCAGAGATTGAACAGAGCCTGCAAGAAAATGCCCTACGCACTGTACTATCACTGTGATCCCTGGCTTTGGTTTTGAGGAGACACAATGAAAGGGAAGGAAAGCAAAACTGGAACAGAGCATGTGTGAGTCCAGCCTAGGATGGGTGACTGTCCTCAAAACTTGCTGTAGAAGTACAGGCATGATTCATCTGAACGGTGTACTGCTCAGTAAATTGCCTTTTTTGTCCAGCCTCATGGGAGAAGAGAGCCTAGAAATTAGCAAACACTCGTAACCCACCCAGATATTTTCTGGGGATCAGAAAGCTGAAAATCCTTCGTATCCCCTGAAGACCGGAGAAAACAAAGCAGCAAAACCAGGCTACCATTGCACTACCACCCACAAAAGCATCTGGCAAGACAGGGGTTGCTAGCTGATCAACCTGCCATCTTGACTTTCCAGAAGACATGTCAGACTTCTCTCTGCTAAAATATAAGTGTATCATCCTTAGTATGAGTCAAATGGAGGGGCTGGAGTGGTGTGCGAGCTAGCTAGCCTAGAACGGACCGTGGTTCAATACCCGGGTGTCCCATATGGTCCCCTAAGCCAGGAGCGATGTCTGAGTGCATAGCCAGTAATAACCCCTGAGCATCACCGGTTGTGGCCGACACCCTCCCCCCAAAGTCAAATGGAAGCCAAGTGATAATACAACAGGTAGGGATTTGTCTTGTATGCAGTCAGCCCAGGTTCAATCCCAGGCATCACTATGATTGTCAACACCCTGCCAGGATACCTGAGTGCAGAGTCAGCAATAAACCCTGAGCACTTCTGGAAGTGACTTAACCCTTCCCTCCAATAAAAGAATCAAACAGTAAAATAAAGTATGGTAAATAAGAGACTATAAGGTATAATAGATGTGAAATTATTTATTTTAAAATGGTAATTTTAAGGGCCAAAGTGGTAGCACAGTGATAGGGATTTTGCCTTGCATGCGGTTGACTCAGAATGGACACAGGTTCGAGCCCCAGCATTCCATGTGCTCCCATGAGACAAGAGCAATTTCTGAGCCCATAGACAGGAGTAACTCCTGAGTGCTGCTGGGTGTAGCCCAAAAACCAAAATAAATAAATAAATAAATAAATCTAATGTTAGTTATGTTTTACAATACTATTAGTTATTGGATTTTAAACATAAGTCCAAACATATTGGATTTTAAACATAGGTCCTGCACCAGAATGTCTGCTTCTGTCCACCATTTTCTTGGGTTTTGCCCACTATATACGTCCTCCTTCACTGTCTCCCTGCCATGGTAAGCTCAGCTCTGTAGGTAAGTTCATAAACTCTGTTGCCATGTGCCATTTGATGTTCCCTCACAATGTTTTATATAGCCCATCTGTGAAGAAGAACATTTTTTATCTCCCCTTCTTCTGTCTAATTTCTCTTAGTATGATATACTCTTCTTCCATCCAAGTAAAAGCAATTGAGTGATTTTGTCTTTTCTTTGTTTTTTTGTATATTTATTTATTTAAACTTAAATTGTAATGATACAAAATTTAACACATTTGCAAATGAGTTCATAATAAAGTAGTTCCAAGCATAAAATATTCCAACACCCAACACCACCACTGTCCTCTTCCCTCCACCAATGTCCCCAGATTCCTTCCAAACCCCTCAAACTGCCACTTGGCAGGCATATTACAAATTTATTTCTTATTACCCTCTCCAAACAAAACATAACCAAATAATATTCCATCAGGTGGATGGATATTTTAAATCAGAAGACTGAGAAATTAGAGGGTTCATTAAAAGGCTCTCTGAGTCACTTACCCTGGGGTTAAGGGAGATGCAGCAGTGTCAAGTCAATGCACCTCTGGGATTAGCTGGAAAGAGATGGTCAAAGGTGTTGGAAAAGAGGAAATGCATTTCTTCTTATCCTTTCTCAAACACTCTGCCACATTATTTATTTACTTTCAAATGATATTTTGGTAAGACCTATCTTCCAGGGAACCTAAGAAATCTACAGCAATTGAATCTTAAGTTGTGACTGAATTAATTTTTGTCTATAAAAATTTTTGTCAAATGAAGGCCAAAAAAATAATACATGAATGAAGGTGCTTAACCATTCCACAAGGGATCTCAGTTTGAATCCTGACACCATGTACTGTTTCTTAAACACTGCTGGAGGTGATTCGGGAGCACAAAGCCACAAACAAACCCTGGGTTTAGCTCCAAAATCAAAAATAAAATAAGATAGAGGTACAAATAGTAAACGTTTTGTGGTTTGTGGGCCATAAGATCACTTTCATAGTGACTCAACTCTGTTCTAAGTTTAAAGCAGTCATACAGCATACTTAAATGAATGGCTATTCCTGTTTTGAAATAAAAATTTGTTAAAAATTTAAAGGAATGCAAGATTTTTTTTTTTGGTTTTCCTGCTCTTGATTTATTATTGATTTCACCAGTGTCAACTTTTAGGTTTTATTTTTTTTATTTCCACTTCCATCCTTAATTCTTTTATCCTTCTTCACTTTCTTTCTTCATCCTGTCCTTTCATTCTTTTAGCCACATTTTATTTTTTCCCAAAATGTCATTTCACATAGACTGTAAGAAGCCTAATAAAGCAATATTAGATAGGTGTGGAGGTCCTTACAGAAAATATTAATGAGTTCGTGAATCATGAAACTAAGACTATTGGAGCAGGTGATAGTTTTCAAGCATTACTCTCCAGTTGTTTTCTCACCATGAGACTTACCTCCTCTTTTTGTTCAGAGTGGAAAAATCCCAAATTAAACAGAATGAAAAACAAACCTATTTATCTTCTCTTGCTGAACGAGCCATCGAGTAAAATAGAGGGAGAACTTGTAGACAGAATCTTTTCTTGAATAGAAAGGGAAGACTCTTTTGCCTCGTTGACTCTTATTCCTTTTATTTCTTTTCATTTTTAATGCAGATATACCTTATATAGTGATCATGAGAAGATAGGCTAAATTCTATCATAGAAGGAGGAAGAAAATGGAAGAAGCCTGTGAGTAGTACTATTGATTGTTGGGCACTGATTCTGGGCTTCTGACCTCTGAACTTGTTGAATAAATAAATAAGACTCTTATTGTGTGCAATTAAAAAAAATCAGGCTTTCAGGGCTGGAGTGGTGGTGCAAGTGGTAGGGCATTTGCCTTGCATGTGCTAACCTAGGATGAACTGCAGTTTAATCCCCTGGCATCCCATATGGTCCCCAAGCCAGGGCGATTTCTGAGTGCATAGCCAGGAGTAACCCCTGAGTGTCACAGGAGTGTAGAACAAAAACAAACAAACAAACAAAATATATATATAAAATCAGGTTTTTCTGTGGTAGCCAATCAAGAAAATAGTAATAGGATGAAATTATAATTATTTGGTGTCAGAATCACAGATTACAAATTAGATTATAAAATTTATTGACAGACTATTTTAAAAATAATAGTTCAAATTATTATGATAGTCACTATGTGATTCTCCCAAACTAAGGGAAGAAAATTGGTACCTAACTGGCAATCCATCCCCGTCATTGTCTGGAAAAGTATTTTGAGCATTTGCTTTATTTACTCAGTATTAGAAACCAGTGTGATCAATTTTAATGGAAAGTAAGGTTTTAGTTCTAGAAACTTCTCACTACAAAAGGTTTCTTCTCTGACTCAGGCAACAACTAGGAGCAGTTTAGTTATGAACTCAGGGTGAATTGTAGATAGAGCATTCACTGTGTCTTCTGATTATCAAAGCTGTTACACACTTGGGGCTTCAGTAAATGAAAAGTGATGTGTCTGAGAAGGTATTTGTGTCCACACATGCTTCAGGGGAATAAAGGTAAGCCTGACCCCAGTGGCAGGTTATATTTCATCAGCTTCAGAAACACTATTGAACAAGACCCAGTAAAGACCTCCATCATCAAATGAAGCCTGTAGCAGGAGTGGTGATCTACAAATCTGATTGCTAGTGGACATCAACTGGCTGATAAGCTTTAGGCATGATACTTAATTCTCAGAACCTTTGTATGCAACTTAATTGCATGTATTGTGGAGTAAGCAGGGAAGACTTAATATAGGGGCTGGCAAAATGGAAAACACAAAAGTTCCTTGAAGGCTGTTTAGTCTTTCAAGGAAAGGAGTGTTTTTTTTTCATGCCTACATTTCCTTGAAGCTAAGCAATACTGGTAACAGTCTAGATGTCTCATTCCTTCGTGACACTAACTTAGCATTTGGAAATAAGTACCTAGCTTAAATGTCCAAGCTTCAGATCTTGTATATATATGCCTTTGTAATCAAAAGTCCATAGGTACTGCTGGTTCACTTTTGTCTGTTGGACTTCTTCCACATTTTTTATTAGTTTATTGATACATCAAATGCAGCTTGGCTACTGAAAATTGCCAGGATTTCTTTAAAACAAATTTTTTTACAGAGGATTGTTGTCTAGTGCCACACCTGGACCTCATTCAGAAGCTTTCTAGGAAATTTCACTGCACTTTGCAGAATCTCTCTGCTATGGATCAGCATTTTGGAGAGAAAGACAATTGATTCTTTCAGTCTTGCTGATGCAATTCTTTTTGATGTGTATCAAGTGTGTTTTGACACACTCCCCTGGGTCATTGTGGTTTTCAATATTCTCTAGCCTATAATGAAAGTCAAAGGAGGGGAATCTTTTCACTTAATGTTGATTTCTAATATTGATGGCACATTACCCCTATTGTGTTTCAGAAGCTTCAAGAAAGAGAATTAACCCATTAGGTCTCAGACTGAGAACAATCTTTTAGAGTTAGAGCTATCAAAACCTGATACTGGCATTGTAGATAAAAGAAATGTCTAAGGAGTACAAGTCATTTTATACAGGTAATTTTTCTATAATTATCAATTTATGGTAAATACAACAGCTGCAGAAGAATTTGTAAGTTTTTTTTTTTTTTTGGCTGTAAGGCATCTTAGAGAGTGTTTGCCAATTTTCTGTCTCAAAAAAGGTGTCTTCGCATCTTGGTTTAGCCCTGAATAATTCAACAGAGCCTTTAATAACAGACTTGCATGTTGCAAAACCCCAAAACATGTTGTAAGCTTAAAGAGGCAGCTAGAAATTAAGCATCACAAACAAATCAAAGAATGCAAGCTAGGAGATCTTTAAAGGATAGGAGCCCATGCTTTGCATATGTGTTTCATGTTTATTTCTGCTGACAATTTCCTTAAGTTTCATATAGCAGTGTCTTCTAAAACAAAGACAAAGTATATTCCTGAAAGTTGACTATAGTTCTTTTTTTTTGGGGGGGGGGGCACACCCGGCTACGCTCAGGGGTTACTCCTGGCTATTCGCTCAGAAGTTGCTCCTGGCAGGCACAGGGGACCATATGGGGTACCGGGGGATCGAAACGCGGTCCGTCCTAGGTTAATGCAGGCAAGGCAGGCTCCTTACCTACAGTGCCACCACCCGGCCCCTTGACTATAGTTCTAAATTCCCATTTGGCAAGACTTCCTTCTTATAGCTTGTCCATTAATGTATAGATTTTCACTTCCATTTCCTTCCTCCCTACCTCCTTTCTCCACTCTTGACGTTTTCCCTCCCTTCCTTGCTTTCCCTTTCTTTTTAGTTCATTTCCTCCTTCTTTCTTTCCCTCCCTCCTATCTTCCTTTTCTTATTTCCTCCTTTCTTTTCTTCCTTCTTTCTTCCCTTTCATTGCTTCCTTCATTTCTTTCTTTCTTTTCTTTTTTTCCTTCCTTATTTATTTCCTTTTCCTTCCTACTTTTTCTTTCCTTCTTTCCTTCCTTTCATCATTTCTTCCTTCTTTTCTTCATTTCTCCTTTCAATCTTCTATCCTTCCTCTTATTTTTCCTTTTTATTCCTTCCTTCTTTCTTCTTCCTTCCTTCCTTTCTTCCTTCCTTCCTTCCTTCCTTCCTTCCTTCCTTCTTTCTCTTTCTTTTCTTTCTTTCTGTCTTCCTTTCCTTTTTTCTTTTCTCTTTCCAACTTATTAATTAGGTTGAACATTTGTTAGTCGGTAAAAAACATATATAACCCCTCAACAAGATTAAAGTTGAAGTTTATCTCTGAATAGAGTTGAATCTTCTTCTGTCTCCCAAAGATCAGATTATTTGGGTATTTCTTGGACTCTCAAATATACCATTTTAGTAAATCCCCTCTGATTCTACTGAATTGATTTTCGCCTTAATTTTTTAAGCAGTTCTTATTATTTTGTTGACTATCTGCCAAAATCAGGGTGAACATACTAGAAATTCTAACATTTAGGAGATTTTGAGGGGGGGAGAGTAATTTGATTTGGGAAGATTGTGATTTTGCAAGATGTCTTCATATACTGGCTTCCTCTTGTTAAAGAGTTTTGCTTAGAAGAATAATTAACCAGGAACCATTTTTTAAGAGGCAGATCTAAGACTCAATGGGAAACAGATTTTGGCTCAAGGTACTATTCAGTTCTTAACTATCAAGGAAATGTGCCTAAACCTGTGCTCAGTATTTATGTATTTTTCTGTGTTTATTTTTCTCTTCATCTCTAAATCTCGATTTCTCAACCTCAGCACTATTGGCATTTATGCCATATAATGAGAATTTTGTGAAAAAGTGTGATGTACACTATAAAGTATTTTATCAGCATATTTTTTTTGCCTACTATTTTGTCAACTATTTACCTACACCATGTGACATATATAGTTTTGGCCAACTAGATACATATCCAGGGATAATGGCAAACTTGCCTCTGTTTACATATATATCAAATGTTTTGACACACTCCCCTGAGTCCATATTTTCATATTCTTGGTTATATAATGACAGTGAAATCAGATACTAGGGTAAGGAGGGCACTTGCCTTGCCTGTGACCAACCTAGTTTCTAACTCTAGAATCTCTCTTTTTTTTTTTTTTTTTTTTGGTTTTTGGGTCACACCCGGCAGTGCTCAGGGGTTACTCCTGGCTCCATGCTCAGAAATTGCTCCTGGCAGGCATGGGTGACCATATGGGGCACTGGGATTCGAACCAATGACCTTTTGCATGAAAGGTAACGCCTTACCTCCATGTTACCTCCCGGGCCCCATAACTCTAGCATCTCATATGGGACCCCAAGCATGTAGGTGTGATTCCTGAGTATAGAGTAAAAAGTAACCCTTATGTTTTGCTGGGTGGTCCCCAAATCAAAACAAAAAATAGGAGCAAATCATTTTAATGTTGACTTATACACTCATATAGATAACTAGGTTGCTATGGGATAGAGATAAGATTCAAACTTCCAACTCCCAGATACTTTGGCAAACCACACAGATAATTTGACATGTAGGTGATTCTTAGCAATGTAGTTATTGTATTAGTCAATAATTTGCCCTATAGAAAAGGTGGGAGTTGGGAGAGTCCTGCCTCAGGTAGGGAGTCAGACTCTACCATATGAAAGTTATTCCACTTCCAATCACAAATTTCATAATTCTGTAAGATCAGGTTTGGGTTAATAAAATTGATGTCAATTTCTATGGGAATATTTCAAACTAAAGTTATGTCACTGGGCCCTGATGTTGCTTGAAATATGATGCAAAGTTGTAGACAGAATGAGAAAGAGGGTTGAGCTTGCTTGAGACTTAATTAGCAATCAAAAAGTGTTCTTCCTAGATGCAGGCATGTCACCATAAAAGTACACCCAGGACATTGATTTCATGAGCTAAATTTATTAATATGTGTTGATTGATGTCAAAATGGGAATTAAATCATAAATGTGCTTCAATGCCTTGGACAGGTGACTTGGCAGCTTCTTTAGCTCTGTCAGTTTAGAAAAACAGTTCACGTGTCTTGCCTCATATTTTTGATGATACCTTAAAGATTTCACTTTATCATCATTTGTCTAGGAGCCAGCTTTGATTTCCATCCCATTAGTATCACATACACCATGGCACAATCAGAACACAATTATTAGCTAGGAAGGAAGCTTGGATAAATCTCCTACTAGAAGGAAACAATGGGGCTGTACACAATATATAGAAAACAAAATAATGAAAATGGTCCCAATTAGAGCCATTTGCAGACAGGTAACACCATCGCTGTTGAGGCTGCTGATCGGAAGTGTATGGTCCTTCCCATGGGAGTCCCAAAACTCTTAGCACCCGCTCACAGACATAAAACAACATGGTCTTTCTCATTTCCAAGTTAATCCGATTTGAGTGTGGGCTGAGAGGGACCAGAGCTTCCCAAAGGGCCTGGCAGAACCGGGTAGCTTAGCATCATTACCAGACCACACACATGATGTTTAATAGCCAGGCTCTGTGGCACTGGACCAGAGAGGTAAAAAAATCAATGAATTAAAATTTTCTCAAAGGCAGACAGCTCTTTCTCCTCCCCATGTAGACTCCACTTCTGCTTCCATAGTCATACACAAAATCCTGACAATCTCCTTGGGGGCCAAATATGTACATTCCAGCCTGTTCTTTGGTCTTGGTAAAGGATCTTTTTTAAATCTTGTAGAAACTAGTTATTTTCCCTATATAGAAATGATTTTGGTATAAACATGCGATTTTCTTCATGTAGAAATATTTTAGTTCTTCTGCAGTTAAAGAATGAAAGTCAAAATCCATTATGAAGGAGGTATAGTATACCATTTTAGCACCCTTGGGCCTAATCCTTGTCGCGTGACTCCCCAGTTCTCAGGAAAGTGTAAATACCAAATGGATCCTATAAAGGTCCACTTCAGTTTTCCCTGCTTGAAAGCTTCCTTTAGTTCTTAGTTGGAATAATTTTTGCATTATCCAGAGATCTCTTGATATGGCACATCCAATTTATTTTTTGTGGCAATTTCATGGAGCAATTTACCTATTGATCCAAACATAAAACTGGTTTCTGTTCCTCCTGAATAGATTTACCTCCTAGGATACCTGGACTATAAAATGTTGCTACTGAAAACTTTTAGAATAGGCTTCCTCCAAATGTCCCATGATCTGAAGAAATATTAATCAAGACAAAGTAGGTTAAAGAAGTTCTTTAGTAGAAATTTAGTAGTAGAAGTAGAATGCCTGTCTAGAGTACAGGCCAGTGTGGGGTGGGGAGGTAGGACACTGGAGATATTGGTCATGGGAATGTTGCACAGGTGAAGGATTTTTATATATGTGTATATATATATATATATTATATATATTTAAAAATAAAAAAAATAAAAGAAAGGATAAGGCCTCCAAATTCTTACCATAAGCTGTGTTCTTTACACTGACTGTATAGAAAGAGGAGGTACAGTAAATGCACCCTATATACACCTCAGCCCAGGCCCTTTGCTTGGTCTGTATTGTGAATTGGGGGACAAAAAAAAAGTTCTTGAACATTCTCCTTAGCTTCCTAAAAATAGTAAGATAGAGGGTCTGGTGATAAGGACAAAGACTATAGCAATGAGGACTAGGAAACTTAGCAAGCATAAAAGTTTGGTCAACATCCTGACCTGACTGTGCGCCTTTATTTCCACAAGGCACAGCAAATGTTTGTTATCTTACTCGGTGTTCCTCTTCTCTGAAGAGCTGTGCTCCTTCTCCTTTGCACAGGTGCTCTAAAAGCATGCTTTTTTGCTCAGTTTGCGGCTGGGTCTCATTTATTTTAGTATAGCTTGTGCAGATATAAGCTTAATTTTGTTTACTCCTGTTCTTACATGCCCTTTATTAAAAAAGGTTGTTACAGTCAAGTTCCTAGAAGGGTAAATAATAAGAAAATTGTCCCCAGAACTGAAAAAGAAATGTTTTGGACTGAGTGTATTTAAAATACAATCTGGGTGTAACTGTGAATAAACAAGCAAATTCCCTAAGTTTCAAACTCCTACCTTGAAATGATTCGGTGAACTTCATCATCACAGCACAAAATCATGGTATAAGCCCAGATTCTGGGTTGACTGGTTTCCATTTTTGCTGACTGCAATACCTTAAAAGTTACTGTCTTCCTCTGCTTTTAAAAACAGATAATAATCACACCAATTTCTGAGAGTTGCTGCAAGCATGAAATAATCAGCATATTTAAAGTTCTTAATTAAAGTAAAACTAATTTTGGAGATATCTCCTCTTCCCAGACATGCTCTACTGCAAGTGGTGCCACCTTATACAATGGAATTATCAGGAATAATGTTTTAAAATATAGGACTGAAACCACATCCTTTAGCCAATCTAAGACTCCACAGACACACATAGTGTCTTTATAGAGGAGAAACTTGAATGATGGGGACAACAGGGCATTAAGACTCCAATAACAGGGCATTAAGACACCAAGCACCATGGACTCAAGAAAAAAAGAGAGAAGGTAGTATCACTGGAAACAGTGACCACTAGGGCCTTGTAAGAAGGGCCTCCAGGGTTCCAATTCCTCCTAAAGCATTCAGATTCCTGGTGAGACATAGTCAAGGCAAGGAATAAATCAACTTTTTATTCTTTTAAAACAAATTGTTTTATTTTTTACTTTATTTAAACACTGTGGTTACAAAATTGTACATGATTATGTTTCAGTTATATAATGTCCAACACCTTTGGAAAATCAGTGCACATTTCCTTCTACCAATGGCCAATGTCCCCAGTTTCTCCACCCCTCCTGTCCTCCATCTTTTTGCCTCTCTCTCTTTCTCTCTCTCTTTCTTTTTCTATCTCTCCATGCATACACACACACATATATATAAAAGGAATATATATATATATATTCCTTTTATTTTCCTTTTTGACTTTTCTGCCTACAGAAAGCCTCCCAATAGAACTCCAAAGAATTCAGCCATAATCCAGCAAGCTAGAGAGCAGAGAACTAGAAAGACTCAATCAGGCTTCCTTAGATACAGACCAATCAGACAAGACATGGATTTGAGGAGACAAAAGGGGTGAGGGGAATCAACAGGTGTTTTAGCAGGTGGACTCCCTGGAGGGTGCTTCTTAGGTGAGAAAGCACTGCCTAAAGGGGCCCCCTAGGGAAACTCTCTTCCTTCAGTGTGCTTGCAAAGAGCTACCCTAGGCCCCATTACTGCTCTAAGACTTGCTTCCATGGCAGTTCCTCTCCCTGCAGTACAGCAGCGACAGGCGGGGAAGTTCCCCGGTTCACAGAAACCAGCCGGCTCCTTGTGCAGTGCAGACACAGCTGCCAGTCTTTCTGGGAGTTTGGATGCTGCTGCGCAGGAGACTCGGTCAATGAAAATTTGCAACACAACCCTTTCCGTTTCTGAAGGGGGCTCATCGTTCTTACCATTTTGTTTTTATCCAAGCAAATGTGTCAGAAGAGACCCCTGAGAATTCTACCATATGTCGGCTCCGATGACACAATCTCATTTACATAACCCCATGGTGGAATTCGCGAGCAGAAGGGTCCTTGGTGCCTCCAACCAAGCACTTGAGTGCGTGTTGAGCCTACCAGCTTGTATTCCCATTGACTGTGTCGGCACGTTTCAGAAGACTTCATTTCTGCCGCTTCCTTTCCAAAAGGAGGAAGATATAAATCACAGGCGCAGAAGTAACTAGCAGTTGTGACATTTTGTTACAGAGTTTAATTACATGAATCATAAAATATTGCTACAATTTTCCAAACTGTTAAACCTTAATTAATATGAACCCACAGGGACCACCTTGATCGTTCTAACTATTCTGAATCACAACTCCTACTGTAGGGCTTCCATCCGCCTGAAGTGCTTTGTAATTTGCAAAAAAAGTGATTAATTATTAGAAATGAAACCAGACAAATTAATTTAATATAAATGAGGCTGTACATGATTTGATTAATTCTTTTTAATTACCTATATGTTATTTTTTCAATAGTCGAACAAAGGACCCCATTCTTCTCCTCATGTTCATATTCATTAATCTCATTAGCACAGAGTATTAATATAATTTTATCGCACATTCCAGAAGTACGGCACATTGACAAACCATAATGAATCGTGGCATTAGTGTCCTATCACTACATTAATTTCAAGACATGCCTGGCTCATCTGCAATTTACTTTGAGACTTAGTCTAAAATGAGCTGAATAAGCGTGTAATTATGACATCTGCTTCTTTTCAGGTACCTCCTTTGTAAATCTGTGACAAAGGAATAGCAGGTTTAAATATGTGTTAACACTCGGATAGCATGTATAATTGCAATATGGTGATGTGTCATGAAGATTAAATTAGACTGTACTATACCTGACATATGCAAGCGCATAATTGAACTATAGTCATTGTTACAGTAGAAACAGCTGCAAAATACCAATATTTGAATTGAGGAAATGAAATGAAGTTCAAAAAAAAAAAAGGTGAAGAACTTCAATGAGTCAACAAGCAAAGAACCTATTCAGAACAGGCTGCTGCAAACCCTGGGGTATCCATCTCTTTCCCCTTGGTGGCAGATGACAGTTGGTCATGAATTTCATGAAATTTTCCAAAGGGTCCATTCGGATGTTGTTGGGGCATGACCTCACACTGCATATCTTGTACGCTCAGCACTTCTGCTCCAGGCCATGGGCTGGGCACCATGCCCAACTTTTCCATCTTGAGCCTCAGGCAAGGAAATTGAAATTTTGGATTTGAAATCTAGACTTTCTGTATGGTTAACCCTAGATTTCCCTGGCATGATTCCTAGCAGAATAATTGGATCTTCCAACTCTAGTAGCTTGGAACCACTGCTAGGTAAACTTTATAAGGGAAAGATGTGGGAGACCTCTGAGAAGTGTAAGTAAATTATAAAATTGCATATTCTATAATGAACCCTCACTCCATAACTTTTTAAAAAGTAATGATTAAGACATTATTTAGGTTTCATCAAATTTGGGTTAAGGCTCTATTCTTACCTCTATAGATATGTCAAGTATTCCTGACAAGAAAGGGACACAGCTAAATGCTGTATCCATGTTTTTACTCTCAAAATTGCCTGTATTGTTGAATAAAAAGTTAAACAGAAGCTAGAGATTTGGAACAAATACACTAAAACAATTAAAAATTATCTCTCAATATAATGTGAAGGTATTAATTTACTGACCAAATTCCCCATGCTAACCTGTGAATGGTGATGATGATGACTCATGAAAAAAATTTCAAAGGAGATGAAATCAACTCCAAAAAGCTCTGGTGGTGCTGAGTTTCATATGGCAAACCAGGGATCTAACTTGGATTGACTTTGTCAAGGCAAGTATGCTACTCACTATACTATCTCTGCCTCACTAAAATGTATGTGTTTAAATTAATCCTGGTGAAAATTCTTCACCAGTATAGCTCTAATATAATCTCCCCATTCTAATGAATAGTAAATAAAGCCACTTGATGTAAAAAGATATATGGGGAAAGGCACAGCATGACTAGCACCCTGGTGGCCCGAGGACCCAGAACTCTCCCCTGAAGAGCTCACATGAAGTATAGATGCAGGGCTTCCTTGCAGAGTGAATGAGAGAAAGAAGAGAACAGTCCTTGTTTGGGTTAGGAGGTTCAGCTCTTCAGAGTGATGTGGTGTTGGTTGAATAACTTATTTATTTAATACCTAAAATTCCTTCAAGAAAAAAGGTGATATTTGCAAAGGTCATTATGATAGAAGTATTGAACACTTGATTTTGAAAACTACTTAAATATATTGTTTCCATTCTGAATCAAGCACTTTTTGGGAAAACAATCACAGAATACCATCACCTGGGAGGTTTATTAAAAGATGAGTAGGGGAGATTGTACAAAGGTCTGAGTACACACTTTGCATGTTGGAGGCCTTGGTTCCAGTCCCAGGAATTTATGGTACCCTGATCTTTATGGGAGCATCCACTGAACACTAAACCAGGTACATTGGAGTGTACTCCACCCCCTGCAAGAACCAAGAAAGATGGGCTCTTAGAATCCATTCCAGGGCCCGGGAGATAGCATGGAGGTAAGGCATTTGCCTTTCATGCAAAAAGGTCATCGATTCGAATCCCGGTGCCCCATATGGTCCCCTGTGCCAGCCAGGAGCAATTTCTGAGCATGGAGCCAGGAGTAACCCCTGAGCATTGCCGGGTGTGACCCAAAAAAAAAACAAACAAACAAAAAAAAAGAATCCATTCCAGTGGTTGACAATCTAAAACCCTAGGAGTATGGTTTGGGAATGTGCATGTTTAAATTATTTTGTTTTGTTTTGTGTGTGGCTCACACCAGATGTGCTCAGGAATGACTTCTTATTTTATGCTTAAAGATCTTTACTGGTGAAACTTGGGACCATATGTCACTGATGCAACCTGAGTCTATTACCTGCATGTCAAATATTCTATCTACTATCTATCTGACAAAGGGAATATTGTGTGTGGTTGTGTGCATGCATGTGTGTGTGTGTGTGTTTTACAATCCTCGTGATCCTTCACACCATTCTAGCTCTAATCTAGCCCCTCATTATACAGTGGAGGAACAAAACTTCTTAATGATGTTGAGTCTAGAGCCCCTGAGAATACTGAGAATACTGTAATCCTGAGATTACAGAGTCCTGAGAATACTGTAATCTTCCTTCTAATCTGAGTGGGCATTGGGATTGGGCTATACACTTCTAAGTCACAGGGGACCCAGTCCAGCATCACTTACTCCATTAAATTTATGCTAGCCTAAATTTGGTGGTCAGGTATTACCTTGCAAAATGAATTTGTCCACTGAGATCTGTAAAGATTTCACATAGAGATCAGGGAGGCTGTATTCTTTGGAGTACATCAAGAAGGAAAAACTTTCTGCAAAGATTTGGAATAAGAAGGAAAAGAAGATATATAACTTACAGTGCAGTTTATTTCAACATATACCCTTCCTCATCAGTGTAACCCTTATTTCAACCTCTCATTTTTTCTGCAAGGTCAAATCAGTGATTCTTATATGTCAATTACTGTATTAAGCATGATGATCACAAAATTGAGCAAGATAGAAATAGTTTATTTCCCTCCCCTTAGCAGCAATCACTAAAATCTGAGTTATATTGCTCCTGAAAATGATTTTTAAATAAGACTAACCTATGATGTGTGTTATTTCTCTCACTTTCTATACTCTCAATTGCATATACCTTGTCTTCCTAATATATAAAATACCCAATAGAGAAAAATTATGCCCTTCTTATCTTTCCTTCCTATGACAATTCTCCTTAGTGAGTGAGAAACCATTTTTATATTTTACTGAGGTTCTATGATTTACAGTATTCTTCCTGATGATGGTTTTTCATATACACAACTCACCATATCCATCATCAGTGTACCACTTCCCTCCCCAAGGACCCCAATACCTTCCCTTTCAATCACCTCTCCCATCAACTTATTTGTGCAGATAAATTATTCTATTATTTTGCCCCCTTTTTATTTTGGTGTGTTTGAGAAATCACTTTTTTTAATATAAAATCTTTATTTAAGCACCATGATTTCAAGCATGATTGTAGCTGAGTTTCAGTCATAAACAGAACACCCTTCTTCACCAGTGCAACCGAAATCACTTTTTAAAGCCAATCTTAGTCATTGATCCTGCCCATTGTTATATTTCTTCCCAACGATCTTGATTTTTTATTTGTCAGTTCTTACCTTGAATCCCTACATCAGTGTTTCACTGAGAGCATCTTCAAATGAAGAAGAATGCCTGTTAGTTCCTCTTCACCTTTTCTTTTTTTACTAATTCTCAACATGGTTGCTTGTGGTCTTAGCTGAGTGAGAGAATATGCCTGGATAAACTAGGTTATACTGCTATAATAAAGAACACAAAACTCTCCATAAGCAGTGAAGGAAAAATTTCTGCTCATCAGAGCTAATCCCATCCAAAGGGAGTTTTGAAGGCTATAGACCAAGACAATGCCTCTCTTTAGATCTGAGTTTTAGATCTAAGTTAGATGTTGAGTTTTTAACTCATGACCCATTCATTGATCAGTTCATCTTCTGGTCTTATTCCATCAATGCTAGTCCAAAAAGGATCATCTTTCAATATGATTTGAAAGGATGATGGAAAAATTGCCAAATCCACTAAGGATTAAGACAGAGTCTTTATCATCAAGTTGTTAGTATGCTTGCAGAAGTACAAGTCCATTTGCTAGAATGTGGTTCCAAAATAAGGAAAATGAACATTTTTTGCTGAAATTTCCGCATCCTACAATCCATAGAAAATTTCTCTATTGATACCTTAGAGAATAGTTTGTGTAAAAGTAGAGTTTCTTTGGAAGATATAGGGGAAAGGCAAGCACACAGTGTTCCTAGCCATGAATTACAGTGTGGTATAGAATAATAATAAGCTCTAGTGGTTTTAAAAGATCTTCTCTTGACTATGAAGAACAGAAAGAAAAATAATTGTCATTTGTATGGGAACAAGTTTTGTGTGACCAGTCCTATTTTGAAAATGTAAGTGATAAATTAGCAGGCCAAATGATTAAAAAATGCTTCTGTGGAACCCATTAATGTGTATAGATATGCATGTGCACATTTTTTTTTCACTCAGGAATTTGAAGAGTTCTTTCGAAACCACAGGGTTCTCTAAACAAGGCACCCCCTGACAGCAGGAGCTATTTCTGCCCAGAAGAGGAAAGGTTAACGTTTTCATAATAATGGGTTTCACCCTCATGACACAGATAAAGCCTGCAATTGTTTGCCATCTCCTCTGGGCTGCCTAGCTCTCTAAAAGTCATAGTAGTGGGAGGGAGCCATTGGGAGATCACCACTGTATTTGAAGCTGGAGATGCTGGTCGGGTTTTTTATGTGCTCAGTTTGAAAGGTCTGTGATGTTTCTGTAGTGGGTGTCTCACTTCAGTATTGAAAATGTCCTAATGCCTACATGACTCAGAGGCACCAGCAATTCCTATGCTTACAATTTAGACCATAATCTTGTACAGATATTTTAGAAAATTAGCAATATGCATTATCATCTAGAAATTTATCTTTATCTTGAATTTAGCAGTTCCGCATTGAAGATAAATTCAATAAATTGAGTAAAAGTGTTTACCAAATACCAAGTGCGAAAATTCTCATCCCCACAGTAGGAAGAGAAGCTCCAAACTAGAAACAATATATATTATGTCAATAGCTAAATAAACACACAAAATGAGATCTAATGACTAGAACAATGCAAATATGTAATGAATTTAGAGATGAAATGCAGAATAAAATAAGCCAAAGAGAAGAGAAAGAATGCCTATGAAGGCATTCTATTAATTTAAAGATAAGAAAAACTAATCTGTAGAGAGAGGTCTCATATTTGAGAAGAAGGAGGTCACTGAAAGCCTTCTAGCTAAGGAGACCTTTGCTGTCTTAATCTAGCTGAGAATGGTGTGGATGCAAATGGACTAGGGTATGCACATTTACTCTTCAGTAGTCTTCTTAATTCAGAAGATACAATGTAAAAATTGCATGCCAACTTATCTAATTAATCTTTTAGTTTACCCCAAGAAAATTGTATGGATACACTGATGTGTGCATATATATGTGTGTGTGTGTGTGCTTTAAAAAGCAACTTGGCCTGGAAATTTAGTCATGACCAGTTACTTGTTCATATCTCTTAGCTATTAAATGGTATGTTATTAAAATAATAATAACATCTACTTAAGGATTGTTCAGATGGTCAGAATAAAAGATGTGTAGGATCAAAAATGGAAAGCTAGGATAACTAAAAGCACATAAATATGTGTGAGCATGTGTCTCTCTAGATTGGTGATGTACACAAATAAACATACATTTTTTCATCTGAAACAACAAAAAATACTAAATAATGATGTCTGTTCATTTCATTCTCTCATTGAAGCACAAATTGAAGCAAGTGCCTGCTTTGCTAGTACAATTTTTGAACTGGTAATAGAATAGGGATGGGGAAGAGATAGAAGAAGTGACGAGAGGTGAGGAGAGGAATGGAAAGACAAAGAGGCAAAGAGAGGAGAGTAGTGTCAAGGTGAAGCAAGAAGAGAGGAAATGGTGACAATTTACCAATTGGATTGGCACCTTTGACCTTAGCCCAGTAGGAGTAAAAAACAGAGCATGAGACAAACACAAATATGCAAGGACTGTTCATACTTTAAAGTCACCTGGACAGCCATCAGTGAGCTCACAGACTGACCATTTATTTAAGACTATTTATTTAATAAATACTTTTATGTATCTAACTGCTCCCCAATCCTGGTTCTCAATACATGAGCCATTGTTTAAGTGAACAGAGATGTAAAGGTAGTTAATAAGTACATCAAAATTCAATGGGTATTTTAAGAGCAGGGGCTGGAATACTTTGTATAACAAATCAGTAGTCATTTTTAAAGTATAGAGAAAAGCTGTGACCATTTCCTATTCTATGTTTGCCTATGTTGCCCTCCTAAAGTGTTTTACTCTGGTTTTTCTTGGGCACACATTTGCTTCCTCTCATCAGTTATATTTTTTCCTGGGCACATACATGTTCTTTTACCTAATGAAACCTAAACTGTGAACAATACAGTTTGGGATTTGTTAGAGGGGGAATTTTCCACAGAAAATACATATTGGAGGGGACATTATAGTGTGAAGCCCTGAAGGCATAAATGGGTAAAGAATTTATTGCCTGTTTGTGGAAAACAGGTTACACAAAAAGCTGCAGGTGAAAGCTAACAGAGATGATTTGAGTGATGAAATCAGATGGAATCAGTGATGGAATCAGTTCTTTATGGAAGGAGGAAAGCTGGTACTCATGCCTACATAAAAGGAGCCTAGGCTTCTGGGCAGAAGTAGGCTAAGTAGAGCCACCACCTGAGCAGATTCCTGAATTAAGGCTAGTGCAGGATATCTGAGGGTTAGAAACCAAATAGGGCTAGAGGAGAAGAGAATGGAGTCATTGGTGCATGAGAAGTAGATCTAGGAAACTTGTTCACATCCTTACAGGTCAAGAGAAAAGATTAATTTGATTATAAATCCAGTTGAACATTGTCAGGGTCTTTAAAATCTTATTTAGTATTTAGAAAAGATCATTCTACCAATAAATTGCTTTGAATATATTATCCCTACAATCACATAGAATTCTATATTTTTATATTGGTTGAACTGGGACTACTTTAGGGAAATGGGCTGTATTTATTCAAAAGCAACAAGGTAGATGAGATCACCCAGTTTACTCTGGTTTTGGAGAGAGGATTCTCCTGAAGAGAAAGGAAAGAGACTAGAAAGCTAAAGAGATAGTATGTGGTGAATATGAATGTATGGGGCAGGGCAGTTAGAAACTTTAAGACCAGGGGCTGGAGCAATAGCTTAGCAGTGGGCTTTTGCCTTGCATGCGGCCGATCCAGGATGGACCTGGGTTCAATCCCCAGGTTCTCATATGTTCCCCAAAGCCAGGAGTGATTTCTGAGAGCATACCCAAGAGTAACCCCTGAGCGTCACCAGATGACCCAAAAAACAAAAAAAAAAATTATAAGAATAAAAATATTTTATTGTGCTAAAATACTCCCCCCCATTCAGTTTATTTTTGTTATATATCACAAAAATATATATTGGGGAAAAGTGAAATATATAAGATTCAAAATAAAAATGTCTTATTAAAATGTCTTTTGCACCACTTCTACAAAACATAAAACGGTGTAGAGTTTAAAAGGGTTTTATAATTATTAAATATAAATTCTCACTTATTTGTGTACCATCATAATATATATGATCATAAATTTTATATATAAAATTACATATATTGTTATAACATGTATATATATTACGACATTTTTTTTTGGTTTTTGGGCTACACCCAGTGACGCTCGGGGGTTACTCCTGACTATGCGCTCAGAAGTCGCTCCTGGCTTGGGGGATCATATGGGACACCGGGGGATCGAACCATGGTCTGGTCCATCCAAGGCTAGTGCAGGCAAGGCGGGCACCTTACCTCTTGCGCCACCACCCGGCCCCATGTTATGACATTTTTAAAATCAATCACTTCTTATTTGTACAACTAAAATTGTTTCCATATAAAGATGTAAATTTTATATATATTTATATATTCTAGTTGATCATATGCAGTAAATGTATGTTACCAGACATATGCTATACCAAAACATAATTATTAGTATATATGTGAATAATATGTATCACACATACATATATACAAAATAGTACTTAAAATGTATTTCCTTCTAGGTCAAGTTGATAGTATAGTGGGTAAGGTGTTTAACTTGCATGTGGATGCCCCAAATTCAGACCAAGAACCCAATATGGTCCCCCGAGACCACCAAAAGAGATCCCTGGTTTAGAAGTAAGATCTGAGCATGGCTGGCTGTGGCACAAAACCAACCCTCCCCCAAAATTTTGATTGCTTGGGTAAAAGCTTGATATATTTAAATAATAAATTAATTACATATTGTCCCTATTTTTCTTGATGACAAGATCCATTATGTTGCAACTCAAAATCAGAGAAGAGTTCAGCTGTCTTCCTTTCTGCTTTGGGATGGGGTATGAGGGACTCTCATTCTTGCTTCTTCCCCAGAAGTAGTGGGGAGACCCAGAGTGAGGAAAGAACAGACACTAAAAGATGGCTGTCATTCACCCACTGCTGAGATGAAATTGTAACCATGTCAAGTCCTTGAAGAAGTCAAAGCAAACCTAAAAAACATGCCACTCTCACACTCTCACAGAGACATTCTCCATTCAGTGTAGAGGTGCTGAGATGAGCCAGTGCTGAGCTATAGAGGGAAGAGGAGAACTGATTGAGCTGAGTGGTGAATACTGCATTTTATTGAGCAAGTTTAATGTGTTCTAGGGGCTTCTAGAGTGGGGCTAGAACACATTTTAAAAAGGAAGAGAAAATGAAACTGAGATATTGTTCTTTCTTCAAGTTTTATTTGAAAGAACTGAAAGACAGGGGCCAGGAACCCAGGACTTGGACTTATGAAAAAATAATCAAACATAATATTTATTTGCACTGATTTCAAAGAACATGTATGACTCAAAGAATAGGCAAGCAAAGCTTGACCTCTGACCTGTTGTTGAATGAAGGAACTATGGTGTGTTGCCTGTTACTCAGGTCAAGGGAGGCCATGATGCTGAGATTCAGACCCAATGGCCTGAAAATGAGAAAGTTGGTAAATGCCCCTTGGTCTTAAGATGGCTGAGAGGTCTGCAGATTGCTGAAAATAGAATTGTTATAAGAGCTAGATTGAAACAATCTTTAAATGACCCCAAATTGAAAAAGCCACATCCTGTAGGACTCTTATCTACTTTGATGTTTCTTTTTGTTCATTTCTTTGCATAGCTCACACTGGACATAAGTATGCCTAGTGGACACATGGTATTGTTTTCTATGTAAGGGGCCCCACCTGGAAGAGTTTATGTTCATATTCTGTGTACTGTGATGCTGGAGACATGTACAAGAAGCTGGAATTCTCTTAGACCAACAGCTTTAGATGGTAGGAACTTCTAGAAAGATGGAGGAGGGCCTTTTTGTCTGAACATAAGGAAAAAAGCACAAGACAGAGTATTAAGTCTGCTTACCTGATGTGAACCTCATTAAGTATTCTAATTCTTTATTTCTGAGATTGAAAATATCCACTAATGTGGTCATTCCCTTGTTCACTTTCAGAAAATGTTACACTAGTCTCCAAACATTGTGCTTGAACCCCAATTTGTCATACTATGGTGTGTGGTACTGACACTATACATGCCTCATGACATCAGTGCCTTGTGGTATAAAATGAATGTTGCTTATTACCTCAAGGCTTAAAATGGCAGTATCATTCATATTTTATGACCTAAGATGGTGGCATGGCCTAAGATGGCAGAGTTGCTCACTGTCATCATCCCAGCATTCTCTATCGCTGATAGGTTATGCAAGTGATCCCAGGTTCACTGTCATGCAAGGGAGATTTTCCATTGGGAAAAAAGAAAAAGCTTGATAAATTATCCTGAAGAGATGGGGGCTGGGCGGTGGTGCTGGAGGTAAGGTGCCTGCCTTGCCTTGTGCTAACCTAGGACGGACTGCGTTTCGATCCCCCGGATCCCCATATGGTCCCCCGTGCCTGACAGGAGCGACTTCCGAGCAAATAGCCAAGAGTAACCCCTGAGCGTCACCGGGTGTGGCCCAAAAACCAAAAAAAAAAAAAATTATCCTGAAGAGTTTGCAAGCATAAAGGTGTTTTGTCGAACTGGAGAGATAGCATGGAGGTAAGGCGTTTGCCTTGCATAGAGAAGGGCAGTGGTTCAAATCCTGGCATCCCATGTGGTCCCCAGAGCCTGCCAGGAGTGATTTCTGAGCGTAGAACCAGGAGTAACCCCTGAGCAATGCCAGGTGTGGACCCATCCCCCCCCC
>PVKC010005164.1:17320-33956 GCA_004027635.1 Crocidura indochinensis | reverse complement strand
AAAAAAAAAAAAAAAAAAGAATTCGCCCCTGGCTTGGGGGGACCATATGGGACACCTGGGGGATAGAACCGTGGTCTGTTCCTTGACTAGTGCTTCCAAGGCAGACCTTACCTCTAGTGCCACCTCACCGGCCCCATAACATTTCTAATAAAGGTAATATGGTAAAAGTATGGACTGAGGCTCCTTTTATAATTGTTATGATTTTATCATTGTATTAGGTTCTTAGAATAGGGAAAATACCACATATTTTAAGTAACTGATAGTTGACTAGTACTGAGTTACATGGAGACGCAGATTTACTTAGAAGAGAGTCTTTTGTCTATTGTTCTTTTGGAATAGTTTAGACAGTTGTCTCAGCTTTATTTATTGCATTGGTGAGAAAAGACAGGATGTAGATTCAAATAAAGTGTTAGGTAACACAATAAACCTTCATTCCATGGTGAGAATTAAGATCTCAGAAGGCATAGATGTGCTTTATTATCTCAGTCTTTTCCAGGAAGACTGCTTTTACTAAATGCATTCTAATTAATGAATGCATGGATGAAATGAGAGAGACAAGCTCTCAATGTCAATGAAAGATCCAGCACACACAAAAATTTGGTGATGAAGGTAGCACTCTGATTTCTTGTCTAACTATGATATACCATGATTAGCTCAGTAATGACAGCAAAGTGGGCTGTATCTCCAAATCTCACTCATTGTTTAAGGTTTCTGACCAAGCATCAGCACAACTAGGGCAGGTAGTACAGTTGGCGCATTAGTCATCATCTGTCATGCATGTAGACTCTAGGGACCACAATATTTACACAGACACACAAAGAGAATTAGCACATTAATGTTTTTGTTCCTCTCTGCTGAGGCCATTCATCCTGTCCCCAATCTTGCTTTAAGGACTTTGGAAGCTCTGCCAGCTCTCTCTCATGCCCACCATTTTGTTCTTTTTTTTTCTTTATTTAAGCACCATGATTACATACAAGATTGTAATTGGGCTTCAGTCACAAAAAGAACACCCCCTTCACCTGTGCAAATTCCCACCGCCAATATCCACTATTTCTTTCCTTCCCTACCCCCTTCCAGGCATTCTACTTCTCTCATTCAAACTAAAATTACCATGATAATGTAGTCATCTCTCTAACTAAACTCACCACTTTTTGCAGTGAGTTTTACATCAAGAGCTGGTCCTTCCGCCCTCATCTCTGTTGCCTCTAAGCATTATTACAATAATGTCTTTTGTTTTTCTTAAAACCCATAGACAAGTGAGACTTTTGTATCTATCTCTCTCCCTCTGATTTATTTTACTCAGCATAATAGTTTCCATGTCCATCCATGTATAGGAAAATTTCATGACTTTAGCTCTCTGATGGCTGCATATTTCATTGTGTATATATACCATAGTTTCTTTAGCCATTCATCTGTTGAAGGGCATCTTGGTTGTTTCCAGAGTCTGGCTATTGTAAATAGTGCTGCGATGAATATAATTGTGAGAAAGACATTTTTGTATTGTATTTTTGTGTTCCTAGGGATATACCCTAGGATATATCCTAGGGATATACCCAGTGCTATAGCTGGATCATATAGGAGTTCAATTTCCAGTCTTTTGAGGAATCTCCATATTGTTTTCCATAAAGACTGGACTAGACAGCATTCCCCCTAGGAGTGAATGAGAGTTCCTTTGTCTCTACATCCTCACTAGCACTTAATGTTCTTGTTCTTTGTGATGCATGCCAGTCTCTGTGATGTGAGATGTCATTGTCGTTTTGATTTGCATCTCCTTGATGATTAGTGATGTAGAGTATTTTTCATGAGCCTTTTGGCCATTTGTATTTCTTCTTTGAGAAATTGTTCATTTTTTCTCCTCACTATTTTGATGGGGCTAGATTTTTTTTTATTGTAAAGTTCTGTCAGTACTTTGTATATCTTAAAATTAGCCCCTTAACTGATGGATATTGGATGAATAGTTTCTCCCATTCAGTGGTTGGCTTTTGAATCCTAGGCACTATTTTCTTCGAGGTGCAGAATCTTCTTAACTTAATCTAGTCCCATCTGTTTATCTCTGTTTCCACTAGTTTGGAAAGTGCTATTTCCTCCTTGAAGATGCCTTTAGTCTCAATGTCATGGAGTGTTTTATCTTCTTGTTGTTCTATATACCTTATAGTTTTGGGTCGGATATAAGATCTTTAATCCATTTGGATTTGACCTTTGTGTATCTGTCCCTTTGTTCTAAGACTCCTATTTAACAATATAATGGATGCATTTGCTGCTTCTACAAGGTTTTGTGATTTTGCAGAAATCTATGGCATGATTCTGCCTAATCTTAATTCAAGGTATCATTGATTATAATGAGAATTTTTATTTCTTTCTTTCATTATATATATATATTTATAAAATCAGAAAGCAAATAATTTTTTTCTTGGCTTAAGTGGTCTATGAAGCAAAAAATATAATTAATTTATGATTTCTTTACTACAAAATTTATGTTCTTTTTCTGTCAATCTTTCTGTGTTGGGAAGCAGAGAGTGAGTGGGTTTTCCTGAAGACCTACCTTTCTCCTATATTTTATATTTAATTATTAGTCACATGCCTTGAAGTAGTCTATAATCCAGGAACTATAAGCAAACTCCTATTTCTGTTTTCTGATTGAACCTTTTCATTGACCCTTGTGAAAATTGGCATTATCTTTTCTACTTTAAAAAAGAAACCAAATGCAGGCTCAGAGAAATTATACCTTGCAGAGTAGTAGAAATGTAAATTTCTTAAGGACATAAAACCATGAACATACTCTCAAAGGTCTCCACAGATTTTACAGTCAATAGAGAAAGTTTTTTTTTTTTGTACTCTTTACAAAATGACTAAAAGGAACAAACAAATAATTTACATCAAAGCTTGGATAAATTTTCAATATATTTCTATAAGCAAAACTTAAAAATAGAAAATAAGGTAATGTATAATTAGATATCTTCCAAGATTATAGACCTTGATTTTATATTTCATGAAAGCCTTGCAATATCATTCTGTTACATTTCCTTTAATAACAACCCCCAAATGACAGCTCAACACAAGTAACCTCCTGTTCTGGATGGTCTTTAACATGGGTATTATGAGCCCTGCTATATGAGTCTGGCCTTGGGCTACAAATCCTCATCCTGCATCTATTCTTATCTGGATAGTTATTGGCCTGTGTGGTAGGGCTCTGTAGGAAATGGATTGCACGAGGCTAGGGAGTATTCTGGTGCCCTCACTCCCAAGACTATTCCTGCTGTTTTAGGCTGTGTCTGGCACCACTTCATCCTTCTTAAGTTTTTGCATAATGCAGGGGCTGGAGAGATAGCACAGCAGTAAGGCGTTTGCCTTGCATGCATCAGATCCAGAATGGACGGTTGTTCAAAACCCTGTGTCTCATATGTTCCTGAGTGCACAGTTATGAATAACTTCTGAGCACTGCCAGGTCTGACTCAAAATCAAAAAACATTTTTTTAATACAATAAAGATTGATACTTCACTTAATTTTTCCGGAAACTGTGGTTTACATGAAACCACATATAATGAAGCCAATTGTAGAACTGATTAATTGGTATCAACAAGAAGTATGCTCCTATGGCAAATATCTGGATATGAAAAACATCAAAAAACTTCTAGAGGAAAGCTCAATGCACTTGTAATAATATACAATCATTTAGACATCTATTTTCTGGTTTGGAGTGACTCTTTAGTTGATCCCTAGTTGAAAGCTCAGGTCATATCAGTTTCCCCAGAGGACTTCTATAGGGTAGAAATATCATGGGGCCCGGGAGATAGCATGGAGGTAAGGCGTTTGCCTTTCATGCAAAAGGTCATCGGTTCAAATCCCGGTGCTCCATATGGTCCCCCGTGCCTGCCAGGAGCAATTTCTGAGCATGGAGCTAGGAGTAACCCCTGAGCGCTGCCGGGTGTGACCCAAAAAAAAAAATATCATGATTTTCCTCTGCTGTGGCAATACAGGAACTGTGTTTGAGGCAGAATGAGCCATTCCAGGGACTGGCTAAGTGAACAGAAGAGGCCAAGTTGCAAGTAACCAGAAGTATAGGTGATGCTGTGTAATATTATCCTTTAAGCCTAGATATCAGGCATTATTTTAGATAGTGTACAGATTCTGATCTTTTGCTTTAGTTTCCTTCTTGATACTAGAACACCCCTAGGATAGGGTAAAGGAAATATCTGATGTTTTGCTATTTCACCATTGACTTTTTAAATTAGCATATAATTTTTTTTGTGATATCCCTCTAGAAAACTATCTTACTATAATGTTAACTATTGGACTTATTACTTTTAAAAGCAATAGTTCCTTTATTTAAGCACTGTGGTTACAAAATTTTTTCATGATTGAGTTTCCATCAGATAATATATATCGTCCTTCACAAGTGTACTTTTCCCACTACCATTGTCATCAGTTTCCCTTCCCCCTTCCTCACTGTCTGCCTTTTGGTAGAAATTTTGATTCTCTTTCTCTCTGTCTCTGTCTGTCTCTGTCTCTGTCTCTCTCTGTGTGTCTCTCTCTCTCATTCTCTCACTCTCACTTTCTCTCTTTTTCCTGTTTCCCCACTTTATAACACTGTGGTTTCTCACTCATTTCATATAAGAAAGGTAAAAGGTAGTGTGGCAAAAATATCCAAAGATAATAGACATGAAGGTCAGGAGGACCAGCCCAAGGTAGAAAGCTTGCGACAAAATTGTGGATCATTGTATTTAGAGCAGTGAAGGAACCACTATGGCAATGATAGTTGGAACTGATCACTCTGGACAAAAATGAGGTGCTAAAAGGGGATAAAGTGATATGCGTGATTCATACCCCATCATTAACAGTAGTGCAAGTCATTGTTGACTTTTTATGACAGGCAGACTTAGACTTTTGTCCCACACCTGGTGGTATTGAGGCTTATGCTCTATGCTCAAGAATTATTCCCAGATGTTTTTCAAAGGGCCAGTTGGGATGCCAGGGATCAAACCTTGGTCAGCTGCATACAGAACAGGGACTTTATTCTCTTTACGATCTCACTGGTTCGTCATTGTCTCCTTTTGCCAAAACTGAGAATTTCTGTACACCAAATTGAGCGATTACATTGTACAAAATGCCAATTACTAAGGATAGAGCTAAAATATTTTACTTTTTCTATGAAGTGCTTGTTTGTTTTCTTATTTTAGTCTTCTCTATGAACTTTTTTCAAGGTCTTTTCATCATATTGTATTTTTCTTTTTACCAGTCAGGAATTAGAAAAATTATAAAAATTTATGTATCCTAGTTATAAAGACAGCACTATTCTATTTAATGTTTTAGTATTAACTGAGAAGTAACTTTCCTGTTTATGGCTTATGTGTGTCAAAGAGAAAACCGGGAGTTGGGAGGTGGCACAGGAGGTAAGGTGCCTGCTGCCTTGCCTGCGCTAGCCTAGGACGGACCACGGTTCGATCCCCCGGTTCCCATATGGTCCCCCGTTCTTGCCAGGAGCGACTTCTGAGCACATAGCCAGGAGTAACCCCTGAGCGTCACTGGGTGTGGCCCAAAAACCAAAAAAAAAAAAGAGAGAGAGAAAACCATAATTATTACTGTTTGATCTTTAATTTGTAAAATATTTTAGTGAGTTTTGAATTATAACAAATAAACACAATTTTCCTTTACTTGAATAAGATGTTTTTCTTTAATCTAAAAACTCTTTTTTAAGCTATATTATGTCATAATAAAATTATTGTGAAAAAAGTGATCATAAAATATTTATTTAATTGGGACAATAAACTAAATTCCTTTCTTAATTTCTGTCCAGATTGAGCTCTACTTTGCTTATCATGAATAATAACCTTTCCTTTCACATATAAATCAGCATCTCTCTTCCTCTGCATCATCTCTTCAAATGTAAATATTCTGCTTCTAACAGCAGCACAATATACATTATCCCTTAGGTAATACTCAGGATTAGAAAAAATATGCCACAAAAATTTATGCTGTCACTTTTTTATTTTAATCTTGGAAACAGGTAATAACATTAAACTTAAATATATACACATGTATGAATAGAAATAAAATCTAGGTTCACTAGATTTAAAAAATAAAAGTTTTATTTGAAAAGTGTAAGAGTGTTAGAGTGAGAAATTTTACATTGCCACCTTATAGTTGTGATGTGGCAACAGAGAATTTCCATATCATTAGTTTTATTTGCATGTAATTTTCACTTCTTTTTTAAGGAGGGGGAACATTCGTAAGTGCTCAGGGCTTACTACTGACTCTATTCTTAGAGGGTCACTCTGGTGGTATCCAGGGGACTATATATGATGTTATGAATTGAACCAGGACTTCCATCATATAAGATAAGCTCCTTGACCCTGAAATTTCTCACCAGCTGGGAATTGATTCTGTTTTGTTTTATTTTGTTTTGGGAGGGCTCAGGGCTTACTCCTGGATCTGCACTCAGAAATTAATCTTGGCAGGCTTAAGGTGCCATATGAGGTGGCAGGGATAAAACCTGGGAAGGCAGAATACAAGATAAGCACATCCCTATTGTATATTTCTCTTTCCTGAGAGTTATTTATAGAAAACATATTTCTACTACATGAATAGTAATAGACATATTTCTAGGAATTAAACCCAGGGTTCCTGAATGCAAAGCCTAAGCATGAACTCGTTGATCTGGGTTTGTCCCAAGGACAACAAATATTTTTGTTTGTTTGTTTGCATTTTAGGTCACATCTGGCTTTGTTTAGGAATAATTCCTGGCTCTGTGCTCATTCTTAGTTAATCTCAGAGGACCAGATATGGTGCTGGGGATCAAATTCAAGTTAAAGGCAGGTAAGACAAACTTTCCACTACTATAGTATTGCTCTCCAATAACATTTTTTTATTAACTAGAGATATATGAAAGTGTAAATAGAAACAATTTAATAAATTTATTCTATTCTTTGTATATTTGCAATTATTTTTGAAAGCTGGCATTCTATGCATAGACAACTCTGTCTTAATGGATATTATTCATCATTATAGAATATAAAAAATAAAATATGTCCCGAGGAAAAATATCAGTAAGCAGTTGCCAAGTGAGTTGTGACTTTTAGCAACATGATGACCAGCAATAGAACACAAAAAATACTTTAAGAATCTTTTATCTTGGGGCCGGAGAGAAAAAATAGAGGTAAGGCATTTGCCTTGCATATAGAAGGATGGTGATTCGAATTCCGGCTTTCCATATGGTCCCTCGTGCCTGCCAGGAGCGATTTTTGAGCGCAGAGCCAGTAGTAACCCCTGGGAGCTGCTGGGTGTGACCCCAAAACAAAAAACAAAACAAAATAAAACAAAATAATTTTTATCTTGGATAGTTGTCAAAAACTTGTTAAATTATTTGACCAGGACAGTTATATCTTATGATGCAATATACTGAGTTCAATATGTCCATATTATAGCAGGAAATATTTAAGTTTCCAAAACTTTGGGAAATAGAATATGTGTCACAAATCTATTTCACTTAATCCATAGTTTTAGAACTTTTGAAATATAAGGAAGCATTCATACATCATCAAATTTCAAAACCAAGATGGAATAATTCCTAACCTTTCTAGGCCATCAGTCTCTCTAAAGCTACTTTTTTTTTTTTTTTTTTTTGGTTTATGGGTCACACCCGGCAGTGCTCAGGGGTTACTCCTGGCTCCATGCTCAGAAATTGCTCCTGGCAGGCACGGGGGACCATATGGGACTCTGGGGAATTGAACCTCGGTCCTTCCTTGGCTAGCGCACTTGCAAGGCAGACACCTTACCTCTAGCACCACCTCGCCAGCACTGATCCTTTTTTTTTTTTTTTTTTAAAGAAAGCTTTTTTTAAAAAAAAATTCTTGCCACCTTGAATCTCCACAATAAAGCACAGACCTAAGGAGTATTACTGGAGGGCGTTTTTCTTTACTTCTCAGTCAGCAAAATGACAATGAATTAAGGAATTGATCTTCTTCCAGTGATCTTTATAACTAATACACCTCCTTTTTCAAAATCCTCTAATGTTCTCTCTACTCTAAACTTCTATCTTTATTTTTGTTCTTTGCTGGTTTGCCTTGTTAATAGATATAGATCCAGGTGAAAGAAACCCTGGTCTAGGTCCAGACTTATAGAAAATACAAATCCTTTCTCTTTCTGCTTTGATCCTATATACAGGAGAAGACAATAAAAGTGTTACTAGAACTTGACTTACTGGAACTCTCTCTCTGCCTCTCCACCTGCTAGGTATTGAACCTATGCTTTCAGAATTCCCTAACACTGCTGTCAAGTTTTAATGTCCCATTGGCCTATTAATGCACTCCACTGTACAACCACAGTGGCCTATACACCAGTAAGGGGGAGGTGACAGCAAGGGAGATTGAAACTTGTGCTTCTAGACTGGGTAGTTCACCTCTGTGGTCAGGAGAGATAAAAACAGGTCATGAAAGATAGAAACAGGCCTAGTTGGGGATAAGGGGTAAAGAATATCATCACTGTCAGCTCAGACTTCACAAGTATTAAGACTTGGTTGGACCAAACTGAAACATGAACTTCTTACCAGATTACAATTTCAAATCTGTGTACTTTCTGTCAGTTTAGAAGTACATGGTTCTTTTGAAGCCTTTCCATTCCTAATATGTCCCTGAGATCAACAAGTTAGAGTATTAGAAAAGTCAAGCTGTTCTTTCACCAGGATCTACCTTTCAGCAGGGACTTCCATTGGTGTGGTAGAGCCAGCCTAATGGAAGACATATAAACATTAACCCCTTTGTGTGAAGTAGGGGGAGGTATCATTATGCCATCATCAGAACAAAGCATCTTTAGAGTGTCATTTGACAGTAGTGACAAGATCTCAACCTCATCCCTAAGACGTTTAGTCGTCAATCATTCTCATCATGCTCTGAGCCCTGAGGGATCTTGAGATCTGGGTATAGACTGTCGCCACTGACCCAAAGGTAAAACTGAAGTCATTTATTTCAGAAACAAACTGGAGCAGTAGTATAGCAGGTAGAATGATTGTTTTGTATACAGTCAACATAGATTCAATCCCCCTGTACTCCAAATGATGCCCTGAGCCCCACTGGGAATGATCCCTGAACACAATCCCAGGGGTAAACCCTGAGCACCGAGTTTGGTCACAAAACAATGTTAATTACTTAAAAAACAATAGCAAGAGTTTTCTTGGAAGAAACTAGGCTTCTCATGACCCGATGGAACTCACATTGACCAGAAGAATTGCCTTGGAGGAGAGGCAGGACAGAAACTGTGTCTGTATTGAACACTCACAGTGCATCTGGACTTCAGTTGCCAGCTGAGTGAACATGATGAGGGGACTTGGATCAACTTATTAATTAGCAGATTGTTTTTTTGTTCTGTCAGAAAGAATATGGATAAATGTAAGCCTTTTTTGCCAATATTTCAGCCCTCCAAGAAGCATTGTGTCCCACTGATATGAATGCATCTTTAGGAAACACAGAGTGATAATTCCACTACATTGGATTGTCTGAATGCTATTTGTGAGCACACTCAGGACTGCCCACAGGGAAGATAATTGTACATGCCCACTCCCTCAAGCATTTGCTCCACCCTCAACCACAGTATCATCTCCATGTTGTAATCATGCTGTGGGTATTAGGATGCAGGGTAGCTACCCTGGACTTTGGTTTGGAATTTTTCAGAAGAAAGTTTTCATGGGCATGAAATCTTCAAAGCAGTGGTTCTTCCCCAGCCACATTTCTCCCCAATCCTGGCATTTTAAGTAACTTTATTCTTGTGTATAGTCCTGTTTCTTCTCATACACATCTTTTGAATTCAATATGGTAGAAGCTCAAAATCCTCTTCATGTTTCCAGTTGCCAAGTGGCAAGCCAACTCTTACCTCATTTGAATAATAAAGTCCTTGTAACCTCTACTTAAGCCCCAGTCAGTCTTCAGTGCTTCATTTGCAAACAGTATCTCAATTGTAAGGTGGTACCCTGACCATAAAACCCCTGCTTCAGCTCATCTCTCTTTCAGGGTGGCATGCCCTGGTGGCACAAACTTCAAATCATCAATTATTGCATTTGGTTAAGAGCTAAGGGATGATCTTAATAAGTCCTATTTTTATACTCATGAAAACTGAGTTCAAAGACTGAGAGATGATCATTACAAAATTTAGCACATTTCAGATAAATCTCTTAAAGACTAGGATAGGGGTACCCACACAGCATTATATGATTCCACTGTGGGATCTGGTTTTATTTATATCACTGATGTTGCTTTTTTTTTTTTTTTTTGGTTTCAAATCATTCTAGTATTCTTCTAACCTTACAACTGTTTGGTTTTTGATAAATACCTTTTAAACCCACAATATAATATAATGGTTATCACACACTTTTCCCATTACTTTATTTAAGAATCATGATTAATAAAGTTGTTCACAGTAAAGTTGTTTGACATTTAATGTTCCAACACCAATTCCCAAACCAGTGTGATCTCTATCCATCACTGTCTCCAGTTTTCCACCCCCGCCTAAGCAGGAACAAAATAATTTATTTTATATTGCTTGTTGAAACAGAAAAGCAAATTAAATTATCGAAATATAGTTCAGTAAAAGCACATTTGTGGAGATTATTATACATCACTATAGTGCTATTAGTCTGAAAATTTACTGAATTATTTATTGTTAGTTGAGCCTTCTCAAAACAAATGATATTGTTTTCAGTTATTGAGTTTAGTCGACTTCTAGACTACTTTTCCTTCTAATTTGCTATGTTCCTACTGGTCTGTCAATATTATAGAATTTAGAAATATCTAGAAACTAGAACTCAGTTGCCTCTTTGGTTTGGCATCTCTTCTGAGTCTAGTTGTTAAGATCTGAAACTGGGCTGTTTATATTCTGGAGGTTAATGTGTGCATGGTGTCCAGGTGAGGCTGGACTTTCAAGCTCAATGGGGGAGAAAAGAGACTGCCTGACCACACTCTGAGAAGGCCCTAGAGTTTTCACCTTTAACACTAGTGTACTATAGAGCTTCTTTGACTTGGTGTTTCCTCAGAGATAACTTGTGAAACTACAACCCCAGATTTTCAAAATTTTTCAAGAGATGAATAAACAGTGAAATAAAGCCAGAAAAAAGTTAGTTATGGCAATTTATAATATCAGGTCTAACTCACTTAGTAAATTTGGCTGTCAGTTTTGAGCAAAGATTTTATGTTAACCAGAACAAAAAGGGAAAGTCTACAGTTGGACATTCATACTGTCCATGAAGCTTATGCCAATTGTTAAGAAGTAAGATTTTCATGACCATATTTCACCTTATAGTGTGCTTGATTTCTTTTGTCAGAGGACATAAATATTCTGTCTCCTCATTGAATGATTTCCTTTCACTCATTCCTTTCAAGTTAATATGCTAATTCTTTGCTTCCTTCCAACAACATATGACTCTCCTTTGACCCATGAACTGCAATTCTTCTTTGAAAATCTATCTCCTGAACTATCCTTTTTTTTTTCTTTTTTCTTTTTACTTTGTTTTTTTGTTCACACCCGGTGATTCTCTGGGATTACTCCTGACTATGTGTTCAGAAATTGCTCCTGGCTTAGGGAACCATAGGGAATGCCAGAGATAGAACTCAGGTCCATCCTGGGTCAACTGCATGCAAGGCAAATGCCCTATTGCTATGCTATCTCTCCAGCCCCCTCCTTATCTATCCTTGCTGCCTCTTCCTTGCTTCTGCTGAGGATTGACTATCTTCCTTAGAGAAGTTGTAACTATTAATTGCAGTTAATCATGCATAGCTGGACTGATAATCCATACATAGTGAGTAGAGCAGCTGTCAACATGGGCAAGGAGCTCCCATTGCCCAAGTGATTGTACTGTTATCCTATCTTTGACAACTCCAAAGAAAAACAAGGTGGTCAACTGGATTTCTCCTTCCTAATAGATCTGCTTTCTACCACCATCAAAACATTCTTCATGGGGAAGCTTGTCCTTCTCTTCTGTACGTCACCAGGCACCAAGAAATGTTCTAGGGTTCAAATGAGAATGACATCTTAAGGGCACAGCTGCAGTATATATATCTTGCCATTTGCAGAAATCATAATGTTATGCTTCTTTCAAATTTCTGGATTCCATCTATTGTTATTGCCTTTCTATCTCTGCTGAGTTTTATCATTCATCTACTTGTTTCTTGCCTGTTGCTATAATTATCCGCAATAGCATAAAATTTCAGCAGTTCAAAAGGATGCAGTGACTTTTGTTATGTAAGGAATTAAGGACCAAGAAAAATGTCCTGAAACCAGAATCGATGCTGCAAGAATGAATAGAACCTTTTGGGGTGCATTGAATTTCATTATTCACAAATAATGAGATGCTACTCTTTCTCCTGTAACCACTTCCCCTTTTGAACTTCTTTTCCTCTTGGGTTCCTTACAGACTGACAAGCAGTTTCTGACTTGTGAATATATATTCCTATTAACACTCTCAACCAGCATGTGCCATATGATCATCCAGTAATAGCACAACATTTGTGTAATGCTTTACAGCATTGACTAATTGATTCTCGGGAGGAAAGGATTACTTCAGAGATCAGAGATTTCCATGTTCCGCTTTGTTTTTAAGTCTCTGATGTGGTCACCAAAGCTGCTGGACAGAGTGAGCAGACATCACAGTTTGAATATCACGATCCTCTAGCTCTACCTTTGGTGTCTATGTGTGTGTATCTATGTGTCAATTTTCCAAAACTTGCCCCAGGGTGACTTAGACGAAAAATGATATTAATAAACATAAAAGTGAAGTGAGAGGCAGGAACACAATCATATGAACTCAGAACCAGAATTGGTACAGAAATTAGTCCCTGCTCAGAAATAGCATGCTAGGTAATCTCAGGAAGGTTGCATTACCTCTCTGGGCCTGCTTTTTTAACTATGAAAGGATGGCATCCTACTAAGTAATCACTTATGCACCTCTAAAATTAAGCATTTGGAAGGCTGTATACATTCTGACAGACATTTCCTGAAGAAGCATCACATCTTGTCTAGTTTATAAATCTCAATTCTCTTTCATCTTTGGTTCTCTGTGGCTCCTCTGCCTCACATTCCCTTACAGCCTGTTACAAAAGCTGAAAGGGCAAAAACAAAGATAATGAAACACAATGCAAAGAGCGAATCAGTCACTAAATCCCTCACTCCATACACATAAAATTATCGCCAGCTGTTGCCCAATTAAATGCAGCAATCTAGCAATGCTCCAGCGGTTCAAAGGAGAATATACACACTGCATGCCCAGCCAAACCACTTCCATGAAAACCCAGAGGATTTGAACGTAAAAACACATTTTTCCATAAGCTACATTTGTGTTTTTGTTAGAAGCATTCCAGCTCAAAGTCTTGGTGAGCGAGCAATGAGCCTGCTAGCAATTTTTTTGCTTTGGGTTTCTAGGCACACTGTGCCTTCAGCATGTGAAAGACAGAAGTAGGAAAGGATCCCCCCCACTTTTATTTTCATAAATGCTTCAATACTATATAAGCAGTTACTGGTGTTCTGCATAGCGAGGAAGCAATTGCAACAGAATGATTGGTATATACATCTCTTACATTCATTCACAACATTCACTGTGTATCTTCCCATAGAAGATTGTGTGTCAGATTTTTGCTAGATTTCCTAGCACCTAAGTCAGTAAGACAGGTTTCCTGCCATGAAATATCTCAGTCAGGCTCAATTGACAGCGACAAAACAAAAATGACAACAAAAACAGTTTATACATATTACATCACAATATCAGGAGAGTTATTCTAGGGACTTGAATCAAAAGCATACATATTTAGTTCCTTTTTTTTTTTTTAGTTAATGTAGTTCTTATAAAGTATAAGATATCTTTATCTACCCTCAGATCATGATGATATTTTCAAAGAATGATAACATTGTTATAATATAAAATCATTAGGAATTTAGTTTTCCACATTTAGGTTTACATGAAACTCTGAGCAGACTTTCTGAAGTGTGAACATATCTCATGCAACATTTTATTTTCTTGTATAATTATCTTTCTGTCCAATTTCAGGGCTACAGTGAATGCAGATCATGAAAGTAGCAATCTCACCCTATGACAACCTCCTAGGAAAAGCTTTCATAATTTCACCAGTATTAGTATTTCTAAATCATTTGACTGAAAATTAAAGTTATATTAACTATGTCTTCCTCACACTACTTTTGCTTATAATATGTTATAAGTTTTGGTTTAAATTTCATCAAATTTGGTATTATATTCATTAATATCATGTAATTTTTGATTCATTAAATGATAAATTACGTTAAAATTTCTAATGCTAAGGCATTTTTGAATTTAAAATAAAAGAAAAAAAAGAAAAGAAGTTTGGTGACAATTTATCAATTCATATGTATATATCAGATTATTTTGAAACATTTTCTTTATTAAGGACATAAGTTTTGTTTTGTAAAGTTTTGTTTATACACATTTCTTATATTTGTAGAGGACATTATTTTTTCACATAAGCTTTGAGTGATTTGGGAAAAGAGTAGATGAATTTTCTGCTGAAGCAATATAGGCCTTGAATTTTATTTTTGAGAAAAAAATCTTATTGATTCATAAATATTAATTCAAATTATTTATGATTTATTAAGAATGCTCTCATTTAATGTAAAATTTCAAGATTGGGATAAATCACAGGGCTCTTATTTTGTTTTGTTTTGTATAATGCTTTCTTCTCTTTCTTTCATGAACAATGTTAACACAAGCTGATTTTAGACACATCAGTTTCTGTACTCAGGGTTTACCCCTGGCTCTGTGCTTAGGCATCTTTCTTGGCATGACTTTAGGTTACCATATGCTGTGCTGGAGATCAAACCCAAATCTGATCAGTCACATGAAAGAAATGTGTCTTAGCTACTCTCGGACCTCTCTGGCCCCATTAAAAATATATTTGATCATTGCATTAAAACATTTTTTTCAATTTAATGAGATATTTTCTTAGTTCAGTGAAATGGAAGCTTAATTGTCCACAGCGTTTTCTCACCAATATAAGAAGTTAAAAAATACCCAAGTTCATTGTATAAATATATACATATATATTCAAGTTACATATAAAATATACCCAAATTATATATTCATGTATAGTTTTTTGCATTTTTATTTAAACGTATTTTCTGATTTTTGTTATGAAGTATGTGATAATCTTAGGTTCAAAGCCATTTAGAAATTTCTGTGTAATTTTTGTGATCTTATCTTTATTATTTGACATCTAAAATAATTGTAGTTTCCTCAGAGTTATACCATCACTAAATTTTCTAAAGGTATGGCTTTATACAATTTTATAGAAATTCATACCTTTAGAGATAAATCACTGACATATGTCCAGTATATTTTCATTTTTTTGGTCTTATGTGTTTTAGAAAATTTTATGATCTTTAAGTTGGGATATTATATTTTATATTTGCCTTTATACCTCTATATCAGAACTTTTTTTTCACTCATTTTGTCTTTTTATTAACACCTCTATTAATAAGAGTTGTATCCAAATTTCTGAAATAATGTTATTTTATTTCTGTGTGTAGTCTTACTAATTTTTATCAAAATTTTGAAACTATTATAAAATGCATAAGCATGAAAATTTTATATTCAGGATAAATTTAACACAGATTATGAATTAAGTCTTGTTTATGAACTTTGCTTTAAAATATATGCGTTATAGGTATACCACACTTTTTCAGTTAATGTTTATGCATTTTCTTCCTTTTAAATCCTTAACATTGCTATACATTTTCCTTTAGATATGCTTTCTGTAAATTTAGTTCATTAAAATTTTGTGGTATTCAGACTGCCCAAGTTTTGACTACTAGCAGGACCCTAAGTTCATTTATTAATGTGAACTTACTGATACATTATAATTTTAGTTCCATGGTTCTATTTATCTGTTTTTATTTTTATTTACTGAAAACTAACTAATGGCTGTCCTAAGGATTATAGTCCTCTTGGTGTATAGTAACACTTTATCCTCGTTTTGGACAGGATAGTACACCAGACACTCAACAGACTTCATCAATGCCCTCAACAATTATTGATTTCCATAACTTCCTTCCTTAGGAATGACATCTCTTACTCAATCTTTTAGCTTATGTCTCAGGAATTGATGCTACTCTGACTTTGCTATCCATTGCAACAATAGTGCCAATTTTCCTTCTAATGCATTGCCAAGATTTTTTGAATGTCAGGGGATAATATTTTATTAATACCATACAATACAATTTGTAACATCATTTATAAACAGTAGTCATGGTTTATAGAGAACAGTCACTGAAATTTTAGGTAATGCTGATGTCCCGAACAGGGAATTCCTTTATGATGCCTTTATGATTCTAAGTCCCCTGTCATATTGAATCATGTGATATTCTACTATAAAATTCAGAATTTCCATACTATTTCCACTACACAAATTCCAATTCTTTTAGAATTTTATCCTTTCTTTCATATTCACTGGATATATTATAGAATATCAATTTCCTTTAAAGAGCAGATCATAGTCTCTTCCCAGCTTCCAAGTGCCATCGTGGTGTTTTTAGTAACTTAGAACAGTTTCCAGTTTCCATGGGCTTTTTTAGATGTTAATTCCTTGATCATATGGAGATCCCATTCTTTTTTTTTTTTTTTTTTTTTTTTTT
>PVKC010005164.1:0-17220 GCA_004027635.1 Crocidura indochinensis | reverse complement strand
ATCCTAGTTTAGCGCAGGCAAGGCAGGCACCTTACCTGCAGCGCCACCGCCCGGCCCCGAGATCCCATTCTTAACTTCCTATATGCTTAACCCTCATCTTGACCTCACACATCCAGGATCCAGTACCATGTATTAGTTTTGCTGAGATGTATTGATGAATTCCTGGGTTGTCCTGGATATAATCTGGGTGTTTTTCTCAACAACCCCAATATTTCCACAATCACTGTGTTCTGGAGCTCAGCCCTAATTATTGACCTAGATTAGGAGTGTTTTTTAAGTTAGGACTTAATTTCATGGCAGGATAAAGAGAGAAGTGTTTTATTAGAGGTGATTTAAACAGGAAGAAGAAAGACCCTTCAGAAGGCCTAAATATAAAAAGAGATTTGAAGTTTTTATATGTATTTAGCTATATGTCTCCACCCAGAAACTCAAGTTCTTTATTTCCAAAGAAACATCAGACTTTGCTGAAGTTGAGAATTTGACCTTTTCTCTATTTTTGCCACAATTTACCTTAACATTTGAATCTAATCATCTCATTTTGATCCAGTTCACTTCAGCACTCTGCAGTTGGTAGTGGAGTCAATAGTACTCACAATTGTTATATCTACTGAATGTTATCATTGCTAGGTTCCTCCTACTTCCATTTTTGACCTACAGTATTGGTGTCTTCATAAAGCTGGTCAGTAGGTTTTCTAGTTCTGTAATTTCAGTTTATTTTATTTATTTATTTGCTTTTCCATAAGTTTATTATATACCTTGTCTCATTTAATCCCCATAAAAAGCCAATGAGATAAATTGTGTTCCTTATTTCTTTTTTTTGTTTAGCTTATTTAAGCACCACGGTTATGAAATTGTTCATTGTTGGGTTTCAGTCACGAAATGTACACCATCCTTTCTTCACCAGTGCACCCTTCCTTTCTCCAGTGTCTACAGTTTCCCTTCACCCTCCATCCCTATCTTGCTCTAGGGCAGGCAAATTGCTTCTCTCTCTCTCTCACTCTCTTTTCTCTCTCTTTTTCTTTCCTCTTTGAGACCATGGTTTGCACCATTGACTACTTTCAGAGTCAACTTCTTGTCCAGAGCAATCAGCTCCAGTTATCATTGAACTAGTAGACCATTCTCTACTCTAACTAAACTCACTACTCTTTATGGTGAGCTTTGTACCCTGGACTGGACTTCCTGACCTTTGTCTCTATTGTCTCAGGGTATTATTAGCATACTATCTTTAGTTTTTCTTATATCCAATAAATAAGTGTGATGATTTTATACTTACCCCTTTCCCTGTGGCTCATTTCACTCAGCATAAGAGTCTCCGTGTCTGTTTATGTACAAGCAAATTTCATGACTTCATTTTTTCCCTAATGGCTACATATTATTCCACTGTGTGGATGTACCACAGATTTTTATAGCCAATCATCTGTTGTCAGACACCTGTTTTTTTTTCCCAGATTCTGGCTATTGTAAATAGTGCAGATCTAAACCTCTGTGCATTTTTGTATTGTTTTTTGTATCCCACTTTAATGTCAATTTCCTTACACAAGTACTGACATCAACTGCTGTAAATCATGTTTCTGAAAAAGCAAACTTAGATATATGTGAGGTTATGGAGTTAATTTATGTGTAGAAATCAAAGTCTGATGATGTGAAACAACTGGAATGGAACAAAAAAGAATTTTACTGAAATGCTGTCATCACAAAGGCCTCAGTTGATTCCTGTGGAATTTCTGAATTCTGTTACTCTGACTGGAATTTTCTTCAGATGCCCTGGATCAATATTCACCAGGTATAGAAGGTCCATAGGAAAGGAAAAATGACCTCACATGAAATGACTGTCTTGAGCTGTTGATTATAAAATCAATTACTGTAGAGTGACACAGCTATGAACTCTCAGTGGTAGGTTGTGTTTCTCTGTGGAGGAATCTTAAATAGCTGTTGCTTATGCCCAATCTATTGTGAGGAAATTTTGTATCATTTTTTTCCATATTAATCCATAAGAATTAATAAGTAAAAATTGGAGAAAGACCATAGCACTATACTAACGAGTAAGAAAATAATTAGATTATATGCATTAGACAGTTTAATGTTGCAGTTATTTAACTATAGAGATGTTCATCCAATCGGGTTCAAACATTTTTGTTAATTACTTTTTGTTTTGGAGGGCCATAATTAGTGGTCTTAGGGCTTACTACTGGCTCTATGCTCAGGAATTACTATTGGCAGAACTCAAGATATCATATGAGATGCTGTGAATTGCTCCCAGATGGACTTTGTGCAAGTCAAATGTCCTATTCACTTTACTATCACAATGGCCTCAAGTTAAGACTTTCAATAAGAAAACTGTTGCTCTTTTCTCCCTCCTGGATGTATTTACATTAATGAAAGAGCATGACATTCTAGTGGCAAAAAACTAACTCATTTCTAGGAATACTTTTCAAATGTAAAATATAAAAAAAATTAGAGGAGCTCCTAAAAGAAAATTTGATTTGAATTTTGAAAGAAGTAACTGAGGACAAAAAATAGCAGAAGGTTCTGTTATTATAAGAAGTGCTCACAGAGTCCTAGGAAGGAAATACTGCTGAAGGTAGAGTATCATGAGGATCAAAATTTGTCTTAGACTCTAAATATATCTTTTCTCAAATCTTTGTGAAAGTACAAACCTCCACTGTCTTTGTAGATGGGAACTTTAGTGAGGGGTTTGTTATAAAAAGGGCCCTAACTGAATAGTAGTGGTTATGTACTGGTACGAGAAGGAAAAGGCACTATGGATTCCTGTGTATATCAAGAAGACAATGAGAGGAATAAGGGTGAAGAAAGCCATCCATAAGCCAAAGAGAGTGGCATCAAAGAACAAATGAAAAATTGGTGTGCGTATATGTTTTTATGTGTCTGAGCAATCATGAGCATGTTTATGCATGCATGTGTGTATGTTTGTGTGTACAGATTGGTTGTGTCCATGTCTTGGTTATAGCAAATAAAACTAAAATAAACTGATGTGCAAAGCTAACTTTAAGATAGTGATTTAATTTTCTTCTGATCATATTTAGACATAGAATTCTTTATTATATGGCAGCTATACTTTTACTCTTTTGAGGAAATACCATGGTTTTCCATATTGACTTCACAAATTTGCAGTCTTCTCAAGAGCACAGAGTTTCTGTTTCTCTATATCTCCTCTCACATTCCTTTCATTTTTTGATGACTATTCTTAAATATATGAAGTGATTTTTTTTCTGGTGTTTTGTTTATGCATTTCCCACATGATTAGCAATGTTTTGCACCTATTACACATATGCACATATTCCTTGACGGGGATATGTCTATTTAAATGTTTGTCCTACTTAAATATTAAAATATTAATCTTAAAAACACAAATTATGTGTTGTCCTTATTTCAATCATTTTTCTTGTCTGATTTCCCTTTGTTAGACTTTTATTTCATGAGGAGATGATAGACTATGGTTATATATTATATACCAATATGATATACCTGTTAATAGATATGTCTTTAATCCAGAGATACACATTTAATGTAGAGATTTTATTTCTGCCACTAAGACCATCAAGGAGATTTTGTGCTGATTCCATTAAGTTGTCCTTGCAAGAGTTTTCATGCCCTATGATGCTTAAAATAATTATAATTAAACCTGACATTTCTTAATTGCTTTATAATTATCAAAGTGCTTCCAAAGTCCTTATAACTCATTAGGTTCCACTTTCATAAAAGGCAAATTATCTCATTGGGGGTGTCTTCTGTCCTGGTGGTAGACCCAGACTGGGTTAATCGGACATTACTTCAAGAAGACTTTGTCTAAAAGAGTTAAGAAGAAATAGATGAATGTATAACATAGATTATGTGGTATAGTATAAAACACTTGCAGTCACCCAAGATTTTTAAAGTGAATAATGAGGCTCATTCATATTTGAGTTTGGCCACTATATTTAGAAGAATGTGCTTTGAACTCTTATTCTGGAGTCAAAGTTTAGATTCTTTTATTATTTGAGGTACTTCTCAAATAAGTCTAAGGGGACCATGGGCTTCTCCCATAGTATCTTGACTATTTAGGTCAGATGATTCAATATATGGGTCAGAGATAAGAGGCTATTAAGGTCTAGTTGTGCTGGAGAGCACCAGGGCCACACCTGTAGCTATACATTGTGCAACGGATGCCAGGGATAAAATACAGATTCTTTACATTTAAGAGTTGAACTTTGAACGCTTGAACTATCTCTTTCATCCCATAGTCTTGTTTTAATTAGGCTTCAAATATAAATTCTTTTAATATTTGACATCACAAACAAGTTATGATTGTAGAGAGGTGAGTTATATAAGCTAAGTGTGTCCTTTATGATGGTGCACAACAAAAGTCTTTAAGGGTAAAGGAACAAATCACGGTTAGAGGGATTATGGTTAAAACTAAGATTACTGCTTTGATACGTCCAGTCCAAATTACCATTATAGACTGCACATGCTCTATGAGAACCTTCCTGTTGTAGCTAGCTGGGGCTACAAATAAGATTTTATATCTAAACCTGATAATTAGGAATGAAATAAGTTGTAACATGTGTATACCACCACTGACAAAAATATTGTGCTTATGACCTTAGAAGGAGTGATCAAAACTCCATATCTTGCCACAGCAAGATATATGCGACAGTGTTGACCATAATAACATCTGTCCTCACATTTTAATACTAAAAAATGACAAACAGACCTAGAATATAAGCATGCTAGTGAAACATGTAACACATGCCAGGACATGATTTTACATTGGGAATGCACCAAGAAAAGAAAACTACAGTTCTAAATGTTGTGATAGAGGAGAATGAATGAAATTATCTAATGCTCACTGTGCTTACAACTGAGATCCCTGCAAAATGAGTGAGCAACTTCCCTCCTGGATCTCTCCTTATATGCTGAGCATAGGAATAAATTCTTATTTGAGACAACATTCTCTCATGTTCTTCTTTTGGGGGGGGGCACATTCAGCTGTGTTCTAGGCTTATGCCTCACTGTGTTCAGATATCACTTCTGGTACGGTTCAGGGGACCATATATAGTACAGGGAATTAAGCCCGTGTTCAGCTGAATGAAAGGCAAACTCTTTGCTCCCTGTAGTATCTAACTTCATTCCTTTGTTCTTTTCCTTCCCAGTTTCTTCTTGAGGACCAGATAAAGAAATTGGTTTGCAACATGTCTTGATTTTCAAGTATGCTTCAGTCACCAGCAAAGATGGATGGGAAAAGAGAGGAAAACAAATAGATGAAGAAAAAAAGTCTTAGTGGGATTCTAGAGCAAAAAGAAATGTTGCTGCAAGGTAATTTTCCTCTCAGATTTTCTGGGTATCTTGTGACATTTCCAGAGGCTCTTTATTATGTCCGACAATCATTCTTATTTAAACTTACCTGGTGGCCTCTGCATTCTTACTGAGTGCAGGGCTGTGCTGAGTCAGCAGGAAGTGATCTCATCAACACTGTGGGAAGTTCCTACATTGTGATGGAGAAAATAAATCTAAACAACTTAGGTAAAGAGAAAAGTTCTCATCAGCAATATTGCAGTCAGAAACTTCAAATATAACTCTGGTAAAATTTGGCAGGGGCATCTTAAATGTGAAATGCTATTTATTTTGATTTAGGAAATCACTTGGTAAAAAATAACCAAATAGGCAATTAAAGCAAAGCCTATTTTTGAGTCACATTTTTAGATTGTATTACCCAAAATTTAGGTTTAATTCCTTCTCAAAATAAATATTTCTAAAGGGAACTTTTGTTTTTGTTTTTATTGTGCCATATCCAATAGTGCTCAGGCATTACTCCTACCTATGTACTCAGAAATTACTCTTGGCATACTAGGGGGACCATATGGGATGCTAGAGATCAAACCTGGCAGCCACGTGCAAGGCAAATACCCTACTACTCATTGGGCTTTCACTCTGTTTTGATAAAGCAAACCTCTAACCTGAATAAATAAGCAAGAACTTCTCTTAATAAAATAAGTAGTTTTGGTATCCGAATTTGATGTATATGTTAAAATTATTTATTCTTTTAGCTTCTTGTCTCCAAGGGGATGTTTTTTTCAACTAGAACACCTCTTGGATGGTATATCTCTACTTTTGGAGGCCATATGTTTTAGAAATTCTGGAATAGATTAGTCTTCAAATACTGTGTCCATTGTTCCCAACAGCACAGAAAAGGGTTGAGAACTTCTGGAGTAATAATATTTCCTAGGAAGCACTATCTACATTCCAAGGATTTATAGGTAATAAGCACATCAGTTCATCAGTTAATTTTTCATGGTAACTCATATCACTGCTATTATCACCATACTTATTTGTAAAGCAGTCTGGTCTTTCTGTTTCCACTTAGAAAGTTTTGTTTTCTCAGACTGGTTGGGTAACTAATCTGTTCTGGACTTCCCAAACAGAAGATAACAAGATTTCTGTGGATCTTAAGCCTGCCTAACCTGCCTAGGAGAAGGCTAATGCTCTTTCATTCAGTTTTCAACCTTATGCTCTCCTATGAGTTTCAGGATCTTCTCCAAGATTCCTACATTTCTGTAGGAATGCCATCAGAATCCATGAGAATAGAAAAATATATTATTGTGTTGTTACTATACAATGCACTTCTTGTTCCTCAAGACAGATTATCCAGGTGGGTCTGACTTAATCAGATCATTATTTTAAAGGTACTTGAATGGCCCTCCTAAAGACAGAGAGAGGAAAACTGACAATACTAAGTTGAGTTATTTTGACCAGATTAAGTCTTAACCTCAATGAGCTCTGCATAGCTCTTACATCAAGTCAAGAAAGCAGTTCTTTTTCTTTTCAAGTCTTTATATGAGCTATAGCTGACAACCCCTTGATTTTTTCCTGATACCTAGTAAATGGAAATTAGATAGTGATACTGAGGGAAGCAGGTAGATAGAAAGTGCTCCCCCCATGACAATGAATTCTTGGAAGTAATAAAACCAGATAGTTTAAAAAATGATTAGTGGGGGTCTAGAATAGTAGCACATTGGTAGGGGGTTTGCCTTGCATGCTGCTAACCCAGGATAGATGCAGGTTTGATCCCCAACATCCCATATGGTCCCCCAAGCCAGGAGCGAGTTCTGAGCGTAGAGTCAAGAGTAAACCCTGAGCGCTGCTGGGTGTGCCCCCCAAAACAAACAAACTAGTTGCCTTGGTCTGATAACATCTTCAACTTGGACCAGAACAGATCTAGAGATCAGATTCTCCCTCCCAACACCCCTTCCCTGCCTTTAGGACCACCCACCAGCAGGAATGAAGACCAGCACGGAATATCAAAAATCAAGATCATCAATTGATCATCAACTTTTACTCTTGGCAACAACTCTAGTAATGTATCTTATCTAAAGTGGGGCAGGTTGGTAAAAAACTATATGAACCAAATTGAAACAAAGGAGATGTGCACGTGTGCTTCTTGGGTCCATGCATATGTTGCCTTCATTTCCGTCTTGATGTGTACTTTCATACTTTCACTCTGAAATGTGTACTAGACTTTCTCCAATTTTGGAGAACTTGTGCTTGCTCTTAAGTGCATTTCTCTCCCTTTCTTATCCTCTGCCATCTCTTCCTAAGCATCTTCAACTTAAGCTCGTTTTTATTTCATGACTCTTTTCCTGAAATTATTTTCTATGAAGAAAGGTGATGGACTTGAAAGACTTGGGAAAGGTCTAAGGCTGACTTCCCTTTTCTGCAAAAGGCAGAAGTGCAGAATGCAAAAGGCATTCTTTACTCAAGCCTCAGTCCATGGCTCCCTGAGAAATCAGGTGGCAGGGATCAACTCCAATGACAGGTGGACAAAGTGGATATCAGGTGTGAATTGATAGTTGCCTAGTAGCATTGGTGATACTTGAGGTCTGTACAGTAAAAGGGCTCATCTCAGACTTTATAGGTTCTAGGTTTCCCAGAAACTCGAAGGTGGCAAAGGTGGAGAAATAGAAAGCAGAAGATTCCATTCTTGCTACTTCTCTCTTCCTCCACTATATATGTCACCATGGCATCTCTATTGGTATCAATACTATACACAAAGAAAATAAATACCCCCACCTCTTCACCCCACCTTTTTACATCATCTTCTCTCCTTCCAACATTTTTGGAATACCTTATATCTTAAAATGTATTCTAGAAATCATAGCCCAATTCACCAGCAGCACTACATTAGCTTTCTGCTCCTGGGGAGCTTATGCTACAGTGAGGAAAATAGTCATTAATCAAACAGTAGTACTGTAAAAATCTAACAACACCAATTGAGGAGATGCTCCTTAACAATTTATGAGGAGAACAGTTCCTTATATAGCAAGAGAACACAGGGAATATGTATGTGAGGTTGGAGCAGCAGTATGAACTGTAATTATCTAATTGCCTCAGTCATTGTGCAGGGAAGGCATTCCAGGTAGAGGGAAGAGTAATGGTCAAGTCTTTTTCAGGCAAAAATCATGCAGATATCTTGTGGGTATGAAGATCCCTACTTGCCTGGAGATAGAACCAAAAAAGGAAAATGGAACTATAGTTAGGTAAACTCTAAACTGATTATAAAGATTTTTCTTTCTATAAAAGGAATGAGAAACCCAGTGACAGGAGACACAAAATAAACGGAATTAGGTAGGAATGGCAGAATAAATGAAGTAAAAAACTTTTAGGCTAGCCACAGAGAATGAGGATAGACTAAGAGTGATGGAATGAGGAAAAAGATAGACAAAGGTAGAAGCATGTTGGATTTGAAAATTGTCCTCAATGGCTCCAGTTGCATCAGATCTTTGTGATGGTGAAAAGGATTGTGGAGTAGCGCATACTGAAAAAGATGGTCAGGATTTGACTCAGGCCTCCTGAGATGAGCTTCTGGTGAATAGTCAGGTGATATTTTTGCCATATTTAGAGCTAAAAGTATCATTGTGAATATTTAATACATAGTAGAGTCAGCTAAAATCATAAGAATGAATCATCACTAAGGATAAGAAGGTAGAAAAAGGCCAAAAAATGGGACCTTGGGGAGTTATAACTTTTTCTTTTTTGCTTAAGCTATTCAAAATTTTTCTTTCATAATATAATTTGGGAATCATGCATTTTATTTTTATACAGATAATGAGAAATTCAACTGATAATTTGGAATATAGCATGAAGTATAAATCATAATATTTGTTTAATATAAAATAGTAACATTCAAATAGCTTAATATTTCAAGCTAGAATATTTTGTAAAGATCATTAAGGCTTTATTTTATTAAACTCATGTCAATATGAAGGCTCAGATACATTAGTAAGTATTTAACATCTTTTGTTTAAATCCAAGAGTACACTAGAATGATTGGCAGATGTATGACTAAAGGAATCTATCAAATATTGTTTGTCAAATTTATTTGATGCAAACATCTAGGTACTATGAAATTTTTAACAGAATAAATGGAAGAGGCACATTTAAATTGTAATGTAAAATGAATATAATGTATCTTTAATTATGGAATTATTGAATGATATTTTAAGTTAAACTTTAGAAATAGAACAGAAAACTGTATATAGTTCAGATATGGAATGTCATGACCACATAACTGCCTCATTCTACTGCAAAGCTCTCTATATTTACTGATCTCCCTTCTAGAATTGGGCAAGAGAGGTTAAAATTCAGTCTGTCTTCCAGATCATCTCTTTGACATAGGAACACTATAATTTTATGAAATTTATGTGCTTCAGGGACTTGTGAACATGATAGGGAGTTAAATAAGCAACAAGTCTGGAAAAGAAACAGTTGTTCAGTTGACATTTCCTTCTTGGTGTGTCTTTTAACCTAAAGAAACTGATCTAGACTATTTTAAGGTCTACTTTTCCCCCCATAATATTAATCTTTTGAGAAGTAAAGAAACAAAAAAATTGAAAGTGATTACAATATTGCCTAAATGTCTCCTGGGATACTGTAGATTGAGCATTTATAAAAAGTTAGCATTTCATTCATTTTTAGCTGCTATCTCTGACAGATGGAGGACTGTAATTTCACAAGGAAGTGAAACCTTACCTCCTACAGGTGCCAATGTATTTTAGGCAAGGAGATATTACAACTCTGGCGTTATTGAGAAACCTATGTTCTTTCCTTCCAGTTGCCTGAGACAGATGCAAAAAGTTACATGTTGTAGAAATAGCTGTATGCCATTACTGAGTCCAGCTCTAAAGAGGTAGCATCTTGGATGCTGAGAAAAACTCACCTGGGCTGAGAAAAACTGGAAGGTTGACCTACTTTTATATTTTTATTGTTCAGGGTTATTCTGATATTCAAAAACAAAACGAAACAAAACTGTGACACTCACATCTCTAAAAGTAAATCGATCTCTCATTGCCCTGCCTTGTAGATTTTCAAAAACTTAAACAATTTTTTTTTCTGAGCTCTTAATCTCTCTAAAGGTTAAAAAAACAGAAAGTAAATGACTTATGTCCTCTTTCTGCAACCCACTTAGATAATTTTAAATGCTGACTTAAATAGTCTTTGGGTCATCTTGGAACTATTTCAAAATACCAAGAAAATATACGGATGTATATATCCACCAGTGAAATAGCATCTGGAAGGAGTGAAACAAAAGCTCGTGGTATGCAGTTATGCATGCATATATGTGTGTGTGAACAAATGTGTGTATGTGCATGTGAGCCTGTATACTCCCATGTGTGCTTGTGTGTTTACCTCCCTCAAGGAGCAGCAGTGCCCAGTGTTTACTTTGTTCCTATTTTTGTCCTTTGTCATCATCGCTTGTAACATAGCCTGCTGTCATCTGGTAGGAATATTTACCCGCCCGATCTGTCTTGGCCTGGTAACAGTGAGTGAACATCTGGAGTCTAGACTTGGTGGCTCTGTGGGCAGGCTCCTATCCCAGGCCTCCGTTGGCCCCAGGGCTCCACCAGCCTGGCCCTGTGCTCTGTTGACATAGGTGCTGGGCTGCCTCATCTGGTTCAGCTGCATTTTCCTTAGCCTCCTAGGGATTCTCCTGAGAAGAGTCCTCCAGTGAATTCTCAGCCTCCTAGGGAGAATCGCAGGGCTTAGAATCTAGTTCTCTGGCCATAGACATTGGAGGGTCCCTACCCTTGCTTCCTTTAACGACTCTCCGACACAGATAGTGAAGGCAATATCACATTGCAGTGAAAACCCAAACAGAAGTAATTCTGCCTCTTACCCCTAATCGGCGATCATGAGTTATGCAGAACTTTGACAACTATCTTCAGAATAAAAAGGATTTGATGGGATCAAATGTAGGCTGAATTGGACTGAAAGATTTGGCAGTCTTGTAGTTAACAATCAGAGCCACTGTATGTCATTGATGAATCCCAATTTATTATCTATACTTTTAGGAGAAAAATAGCAACTGAATAAATTGGTGGGAGGCAAATAAAAAGTTTCCTTTAATGTCTGCTTCAATGTTCTCCTTTATCTCACATGTGTACAATGAAAATGTAATGTAAAGTCGTTCATTGTCCCAAGGCAAGAAAAATGACTTTGATAGTTGCTGGCAATACAGGCAGGTGTTTGTAGAAGTGAATAATAAAGAAAGAAGCATTAACATCATCCTGTGAAATGGAAAGTTTTTGATGCTTATAAAATGACATTCTTATTTTTAGATTTAAGGTAATGAAGAAAGGAAATCAATGCAGTATTTTTCATTTCAGATCCATACTTCCTTCCCTTTCTCCTCTCCTTATTTCTTCCCAAAACTCCCCTCACTTTTTTCTCCATCTTTTCTGCTCTCCTTCCCTTTCTCCTTCTCTCCCTATTCTGTCTTTCCTTCCCTCCCTCTTGGCTTTCTTCTTTCTTTCCTCACTCCTCATTCTCTCTCCCTCTTTCCCCTCTTCCTTCTCTTCCCCCTTTTTTCTTTTTACTTCCCACTCTCCCTCTTTTTCTCCTTTCCTCCCTTACCTCCATCCTTCCCATCATCACTACCTCCCTTTTTCTATCTCCCTCTCCTTCCCATATTGCTTCCTCCATCCTTTCCTACCATTCTTCCTCCCTCCCTCCATTCCTTCCTCCCTTAGTTTCTTCTTCCTTTCCTTCCTTCTTTCCTTTTCTTCCTTTATACCTCCTTTTCTTCCTGCTTTCCTTCTTCCTCTTCCTTCCTTCCTCTTTTCCTTCCTTCCTTCCTTCCTTCCTTCCCTTTTCTTTCCTTTTCTCTGTCTTCCTTTATTTCTTCCTTTTTTCTTTATTCCTCCTTCTTTCCTTCCTCTCTCCTTTTATTTCTTCTCTTTCAAATTATATAGAATTAGACTAGGGTCATTCTGTGGTTTAAAACCTGTTTGATACATCAGATTCAACATTTGAGAGGTCCTTAGTACGTGAACATGTACATTGATTTGTCTATAATTTCTTTTTTCGTTTTGTTTTGTTTTGGGGCCGAACCCAGTGACACTCAGGCTATGTACTCTCCTGGCTATGCACTGAGAAATTGCTCCTGGCTTGGGGGACTTTATGGGTTGCCAGGGAATCGAACTGCTGTTCATCCTGGGTCAGCCGCATACAAAGCAAACTCCCTACTGCTGAACCACCGCTCTGGCCCCTGTCTATAATTTCTTAAAAATTACAACAGCAATTAAATGCTTACATAATTTTCACAGGATAGTTAAAAAAGTAAATTTCTTTTTATAAACATGTCTAAATAATTAAATTTGTAATAAAATGACACTTAAGTACATTTCCTGTAAAAAATATTTATTTGAATGTATATCCAACAGAGAAAAACAAATATTGGAGAAATTATAGGTTTCTTTTGGAAAATTCATTCTATTATATCGAGGTCGGCAAACCACGGCCTGCATCCACAAGACAGAAACAGTAGATTGCCTGCCAAGCCAAAAATATTTACTCTCTGGCTCTGCATAGAACATTTGCCAATGCCTGTAATTTTACAACTAAAAAGAATCTTACATTGTGGTCTTCTATTTTGAATATAGTGTCATATACCCAGGCAGACAATCTTATCATGATGTTTTATAGCTTAATAAAGTTATTCTTCAAAAATTTTACGTCTATTTTATTTGTTAGTTTGATGTCTTAAAACAAATCATCATGGACTGGGAGGCTGTGTATTGACTGCTGTTTTAGAGGTTGAAAGTCAAGACCAAGTGGTGAGATGGTTTTGTTCTGGGTAAGCTGATGGTTCTTTAGTGAAAGATGTTAGGTTCTTATTATGTCTTCACATGGTAAAGAAAAGGCTTTGGAGCCTCTTTCTTTTAGAGAGAAACTAACCTCATCATGAGGGATAAATGCTCAAGGCATTATCTGAAACCAACTGCTCACTTCAAACACCATAACTTTGAACAATAAAGTTCCAAAATAGAAATGTTGGAGATATAAAGAGTATCTATTATTATACAAGACATTTCTTTTTTTTTAGAGGTCTGTACTCATTATTTATTCAGAACAACAAAAGAATATAGTTATACTTTCCCCTAAAGAGAATATCCATTTTATTTGAGACATAAAAGATTAGTTGTCAGGAGAAGCTTTTGGTGAGTGATCAATCAGAGCCTTGTCAATGGTTGGATATGGTACCTGGGGCCATCTCCTCTCTCATGCCTTACCTTCCAAACTTTTAGTTCCTTTAACTGTAATTCAGCCTTTTCAACTTCAGTCTGAAGAATAGCTATTTCATAATTCCTTTCAGGAGCATCATAAGACGTCAGACAATCCACCTGGATATAGGATGCTTGTAATATTCCCAATGTTCTGGTATATAGCCTTTTGGAATTTCTGCTAATTCAGCTTCACCAATGAATACATTCACCAGAGATATGCCAATTGCTACTGTAATCCCAGTCAACATAAAGTAGAATTTCAATAAATGCAAAAAATGTTTATCATAGTATTTAGGTATATATACAAGACATTTCTAATAGGTATATATACAAGACATTTCTAATAGGTATATATACAAGACATTTCTAATAGAGTAGGAATATTTTCCTTTGTGATCTTTAAATAAAATTCCACTTTATTCCATAGCAATCAATTTACATTTGCCTTGTACTCCAGAAAAGTGATTAAATTTCTAAAAAAATTCTATGAGAATAGGAACAAGGGTAAACAAATTTTCCTGATGTCACTAGAGATTTTCTTTATGACGAACACAAGCATATCTTGTATTATTGTTCTGAGGAATATGGTCATATTTTTATTATTGTTTTACATATTCTTTTACAATGCAGAAATAGTAGTCTGACAATTGAAGATTTCTCACAATTTGACATCTACCAAGTCTTTTTTGGCAACATTTTTCAGTAGCCATTGTTTATTCTGTATCTCTGTCATTTTCAATTAATGAATGCACTTGTTTTTTTAATATAATTTTTATTTTCATCATAGTGGTTACATATTGTTGACAATAATATTTTAGGTACATATTTACATAAAATAAGGGGGTTTCCCATCACCGATTTGTCCTCCCTACACCTCCATTCTCATCCTACCTCTCATATCCTCCTCCCTCATGCCCGGGGCTGCTAGAATATGTGGTCCACTCTGTACCTAGCTTACTATTTAGTAGTCTTACACCTGTTTGATCTTGGTACCTCCCTTATTTCCCCCTCTAACTGGGAGGCAGGACTAGATAGTTCAAGTTATGTGATTTTGTTTGAAGAAGAGAAAAGTAATAAACTGGGGTAAAAATCAAATATGCTGAAAATGGGTGGAATCCTTCTAGAGGCTCTCATCATCGGTTTAAGAGATAAAGGGGAAAAAGAAGGTGAAACACCCCAAGAGTACAAAAAGAAGTGTCAAATAAAATATCCAGTGAGCACTCCAACAATAAAGATAAGCATACAAAAGAGCCATGGTCTTGAAATAAAAAAAAAACATGGCAGAGCACATAAAACGAAAAGAAAAGAAGAGAAAAAAATATATAAATGGAGACAACAACTTCAATAACCACACCAAAACAAAGAAATCGACAAAAAGTAGATAGGTAAATAAAAAAAACTTTTCTTAAAAACAAAAACAAAACAAAAAATACTGTCCTTTTACAATTTTTAGACTTTAGTATAAACATAATTTTTATGCATTGTGAAACTCATATTTTATGTGACTTATTTTATATCGATATTCAGTTTATTGCAGTGCTATGCAACAAAACCTTCAATATTTCCAGTGTATTTGCATAGGGAATAGGTTTCACAGGTATTCCAGGGAAGAAACAAGCATGAATCAATTCTGTCAAATATATGCAGCCTGTGTTTATTGCAGGAAACTCAGCTGTTTATATATATAGGTAGAAACTGAGCGTATGTGGTCAGTTTGAAGATGGAAATACAATCTGTTAACTAGGACTACTCTCTGGAAGAGTAGAGATATTTATGCTTTCATGGTCTCACCTGTAAAGTGGGAATACTTATAATATTCACTGTACAATGTTTTTGTGAAAATGAAATAAGAACTTTAGTGGTCAAATGAAAAGAGGACTCATATATGTCAGTTAATATGTAATGACCTTGTCACATAGTATTCTATCATGCTTCTCGCACATACATTCAACCCAACATGATGCTTTCCATACGTTTGACTGTCAGTCACATTTCCATACCAGGAGGTCTTCTGCAACTCCAATTTTGTTTTGTAATTATGTGTAGTATAAGTTGTCTTTAAAAAAAACTATTAACCTCAAGATCTAGAAGAGCAAATTGTCTACCTGCCATTTCATTACAAAATTATACTTGAGTTCTTAAGAAATTATTAGGAAATTTAACAGAAACAAATTATGTTTAGTTTGGGCTTAGTTTGCCTTTCATATGCAGAAATTAAGCAGCTAGACCAAATTTACTATTTGAAAATGTATGCAACTATAATTATTCAAAAAGTTAACACATTTCCTGTTATGTTTTAATACTATTAGCCTGTTATACACTGAGAATGTAAGATATTTAAAAATCAGGTTTTCAATTAAATCCTGTCAGTTATTAAGCATATGGGTATTTCTTTTATGTTTAGTTATTGCTTTTTCATGTATGTTTAAAAATCAGTTTAAAATAGTTTTATTCTTTTGAGTATTGTATTTTCTAATGCATAAAGTGAAGTTTGCCATGATGAATGACGGATGCAATAACTCATTTAAAAAGAGTAGCTGGGGCCTAGAGTAGTAGTCTAGAGCATAGGGCATTTGCCTTGCATGTGGCCAACCTGAATTTGATCCTCAGCATCCCAAATGGTCCAGGAGTAATGCCTGAGGACATAGCCAGAGATAACTCCTAAGCATCATAAGGTATGCCTCCAAAAGAAACAGTTTCTGTAATTAATTGATGATTTTATGGATAAATATATATATGTGTACATACATAAAATGTGTATATATTAGTAATTTTGCATACATGAGTGTGTTTGTGCATACTTGTTCAGGCATACATGATAAATGTGTTAGTATATGCTTGTATGTCTGCATAAGCCACTTATGATATAAACCTCTGTGATATAGGATATATTTCATATACACTGAGGCTTCCATTTAAACATATTTGAATAAGACTAATGACTCCATTGAAGATTTGCTGACTCAAGGATTGGTAAGAATGCAGAAATCTTGTCACTACTGATGATGACAATCCCAGCATTCCTTGATTATGCCCCTGCCTTTAGATGGAAGTCTTGCCGTGATAGCCACAGGAACTGATTTTGAATCATGAGTTTCTCTCCCCAGTTGCTGAGCTTCTTCTGAGCATGATGGACAGGAGCCAGAAACCTATGGAGATGTTGGCTTCCACCATGCTTATCTGTGACAAGTCTGTTTGGAACATGAAGTGGGAATATCTTCATTGTCACCAGCAGCATTAGAAGTAGCAGATTCTTCTTTCCTGCAGCATCTTGTACTAGGATGTCTTCCACTGAGTCAAAAGCCACTGTGCTTTTCTAGTTATTAGTCCAAGAGAAAGTTTAGAGGGGTTGGGTCTTAGAAAAAAGTTTTACTAGTACCACTGTTCTGGAGTAGAACACTTGTTTCCCTCAAAAATCACACTACATTTTGTAGAATTAAAAATAGAAATGACTTCTGAAAACCTTTGTCCAGAATTTTTTCTGCCATGGCATGCTTCCTTATTTTCCAAAGAAAGAAGTAGAAAGTCACATATTTAGTCACTTATTATACATGGAGGGAAATTTGCATGGTTCCTAATATATAAAATAATCATCAATTATTCTAATTAAAAATGAAATAAAATCACAAAACTCCAAAACATTAAGAAGCCAGGAACTGTCCAC